>JAVFBZ010133681.1:0-35909 GCA_032466195.1 Katharina tunicata
GATAGCCAGAGACCCGAGTTCGAATCCCGGTGGAGGCAAGCAAAATTTTCTTTCTCTACATTTATACCAAAATATATATTTATAAATATCTATAATTTGAAGATTGTCAAACGAATAATAATACTACATGCTGTAAGTGTCCCAAAAAATAGTGTAAAAATCGCGTACTGCCTGTCTGTTGGCCTCAAGTCATTTGATTGAAATTACTACTGTACTATACTAGTTTCTATGAAATGATGCCGCAACTGCACGACAAACATTTAAGTGACACATTTGCAAAAGCTCATTAACTTTAGTAAATCAGTTTGTGAATGTCACTGTTAATTTTCTGTAACTTTAAGCAGTTTTAATTTCCTGGTTTTCTTGAGGGTTTAATGAAAGCAAGAAGTTTCAGTTTTCTTAGCAGGCTTTTCTATTTAGTTCCCGTTAAGTCAGGTATGCGCACCAACATTGCTGTCACTTAACGTGATAAAGCATCAGATAGGCTCAAAATGTCACCTTCACGTGAGGTAGCCTCAAAATGTCACCATTTACGTGAGATAGCCTTTAACTGTCACCCTTCGTGTGTGAGATAGGCTTAGAATGTCACCATTCAAGTGAGGTTGCCTCAAAATGTCACCATTCACGTGAGATAGCTTTAACATGTGACCATTCACGTGGAATGGCTTTAAAATGTCACAATTGACGTTCAGTAGCCTTAAATGTCACCTCTCACGTGAAATGTGCCACCCTGACTGAGTAAAACAATGTAATCGATATATGACTCATGAAAAATTCGATTTAATAGGGCACAGATGCCTTATCCCGACTTGGAACTTCAGTTTGTTTATTTCAGAATAGGTCTGTCCTGAACCTGATCGAAAGCTTTTTTTGTACGTAAATGGATTTTTATTTTAATACTTTGCAATAATCGACAATTATTAAAATAAAATAAAATAAATCTGGTATTTTCAGTTTTCGTTAGTTAGGAATTACAACACGCCTTATATTGCGTCTGCCATTATCATTCGTGCCGCTGTAAATGCACCTGGACTTATTTTCTTTTGCATAGTGTGTCTTGCAATTTTCCCCGTGCCGTGGTGCTCTTTAAGCTAATGACAGCTCATTTGCTGTGGAGTACTGGTTTGTGTACTGATAATGTCATATGATGTCTGATGAGTTGCCAGTACCGTTGACGGGGTGTGGTCCTCAATTAACTTCTGTCTGTTTTAAGTCTTCTGTGTCCTGGTGCTCACTGAGCTAAGGGGTACAGGATGCCGATTTGTTGTGGTGTCCTGTTTTGTTTTAATTTTAATGTTAATGCTTTGTCCTGTCTTGCACGTTGCCAGCGTCGTTTACGGTGGTTTCATTCACCGATTGGACTGGCTTCATATAAGTGAAATAACCTTAAGTACGGCGTAAAACCCCAAGCAAACAAACAAACATATCTTGTTTTAGGTCACTTCGCTCTAAGTTGTTTAGGCATTATTAATTATTGTCATATATATATTTTTTATAACTAGCTGTCACTTTGTTAAACTTCAAACGTGATTGAAACGTATCGCGTGAACTGTCGTCGGACCTCAGCCGTTCAGCCCGGGAGTCAAACGTCCTGAGTTAGCGCATGCGTGTGAGCGTTTAAAACCCAACTTGATTCCTGACATTAAGGTTTTCGATTTCTCAAGTATGTAACTTTGCTGTTATCCATATTTATTACATGTCTCAAACGTTACCTACCACACTGGTCAATAATGCACTTAATAATGCACAAAGATACCCGTATAATAAAGCACTATAGACAATATACGGTGTTATATACCCGTATCCTGGCTATATTTACCACCAGATGGGTTCTGTTTGATTTGCATTCTCTTGTGAGGTGTTATTATAATAGATTTGCTTTATTTGTTCAGTTGTCTAGGGTATAAATCTGATCAATTTTATAGATGTTAGCAAACAGACCAGCCCTGTCTATTGGGCAGCCCGTCAGTCAATTCGTCACGTTTCCTATAAAGCCATCTGTCATACCTATATATATGCTTATGACAGGCTGGTTAGTTTGTTGCATCATTTATGAAATCGTAATGAAGTCATTTTAACTAAACTCTCTCTCGGTTATCTTCAAAAGTCATGTTATGCAGCCTCCATATATGTGAAATGCAATTGAATAAAAAGTTTAACATCAATGAAACAAACAACTAATGTATATTAAACTAAAATTGATTTGAATAATAACTTTCATTAAATATTACTAACTGTTTTGTTCTTGATATACGGTATATGCCTGTCAAGCTGTCAACAAAAACTTGCATCATTCTAAAATAGAGAATCACATCATTCTCACCAACCTCCAGTCTTTGACTCTAAGGTGTTGGCCGGCCATCTTGACAGAGTTATCCCTCTGTGATGTTTGTAGCGACATTGTAGCTTTTATAGCTGATTAGATGGTACAGCTTCGTGATTTTATCTATTTTTCTTCCTTTAAAGACTTTAAATTCGCCTGCACAACGCCCATTTCTTTCTTTGCTTTTTTGTTTTTTACTCCATCCCTTTTCATTCATTCTTGTGTTATAATAACGTTTTTATTAATTTGCGGGCACAATTCTGATATTCATCCGGGTACCATTCTTTTTGTGAACCTCTGTATCTTAGTCGGCAGGGCAGCGAACCTCTAGAACAGATGCAATAGTTCTAGACCGGACAAGCTCTTCTTCACCTACTGATGTATAATTAGCCCAACATTGAAATCGTTTCTTTAAGTTTGCTAGCACTCTTATGTACTACTCTGTCGACGGCGCTAGCTTCATAATTGCTAACCTGTTTCTGTAAATGACATGGGCATCCAGCATTAAATATGACCTTTACGAGTCGTCAATTAAAAGTAATTTATCTTGCAATGCTATAATAGCACCAGCGATTGGCCTCTTTTTAAGGCTGTTGGTTCAACTCAATTACTAAAAAACCATATCTTTGGCGTAAGTTTTATAGAAAGGCTTTTAAGTGAATCAGCCTGTGTTATGTGTGTTTATAACTTAATTACTACTTTGTAAGTTGACGATAGCCTTTTTCTAATATATTTGTATTTAGTGCCAATTATCATTTTTTTAATGGCTGTGCTTCCTATATCATACTTAGTAACCCTCGTCAGACATTTATAATAATTCTAATATTGAAGTCTAGCTTCTTGTTTCTCTTGTGTATTTTCGTTAAGTCTTTATTTCCCCTTAGAACAACACCTTAGTGTGTTGGATGTAATTAATTATAACAGAAGAAGCCGGTGGTGACAAAACAGTAATGTACTTTTCAAGGTTTTCGTTCGCTATACTAGTTTTTACGATTGCTATGTATTCTATGGCTGTCGCCCATTCAAGAGGAATTGTGTCGTGGGATTTCTATTTCTATTTTCTATTTGGGTTCTCTTTTAGCTAACGACCATCACGAAAACGATTTGTCGTCATGTCTGCCACGGTCAATTCCACTCTTAGTCTTAATTATAGGATGTACTGAACCCAGCTATGTCAAATGGCACTTTTTAGTGCAGTCTTTGGGAATACACACATGTGGCTTAGTTCGAATAATTTGAATTACTCAAGCTGTAAATTTATCCGTAGTCTGTATATACCAAAGGTCTTTATTTAATATTCTAACCCTCTCCCGGTTACGTTCCTTTTGCAAATATACTTTAAAAATAGACAACATAAAGGTGTTGGCTGAGGCGTTTATAACTGCTGATATTTATTAAGGCATACGCTTTTTTTTTAGTTTATTGAATTGTTTATTAGAATGGTGTTTTAAACCTCCGTATCGTTCGTAGATTGCGTGTTTAACACCTCTGCCATCAATACCCGATATTCAGCTTTGACGCGGTACCAAAATGACGTCAGAGGTTTTAATCTCAGAATCTTACACCTCTATGCGTCGTTGTTAAACACCTAATTTTGTCATTTTATAAATATACCTTGTGTAGAGGCGGATGGTTGACTGGATGAACTCTGAACAAAAAGGCATCGGGAGGTAGATTGTTTTGCGGCTTCCTAATGACATTCTGCTGTGACGAGGGTGGTTTTCTTGGACCTATGAGTGAAGTGATCAAATTAACTCGCGGCGTAAAATCTCAATCAAACAGAGACTGAAATGAAGGACTATTATGTTACTGATCCTGACATAACACCGCGGAATTCTATGAAATACCAGGCCAAAGTAGTTTATGACAATGTCCTTAATGCTTTCACAAAATATAAATACATCTTTCCTTCCTACTCAACAAAACAGATTTCTGTCAATTTAACAGATTCCTTTTGAAGAGTGAGGGTCCATTTTGCCGAAGACATGTCTTCATTTTTTTTTAAATTAGAGGTTTTGGAAGAAGCTCGTTCCGTGATCTGGCCTGCCTGGAATTACGTCTGTCCTTTTAAGGCGCCATGCTGTCTGTGTTCAAGCTTCCTTGTCGGAAGTGGTATGCTAACGTTTAGGCTTGAAACGTCAACGGCTAAAATCTTTTCAAAGAAAGTGAGTTGTTTCCTTCATGCCTCATCCTGTTTTAAATCCGTATCTGTTACTGAATTCCTCAGTTGAACTCGATGGCATTTCAGTAAAGTTGTCACTTAGTGAAAATACTTTATAGGTTCCCGATGCATCAAAACAAATAAATAAGTGAAACATGTACATTTGTGTCTACGAAAAACAAACCTCGTATTCGAATGAACAGAATGAAGTAAATAACAGTTAACGTTTTTTTTATGTTCGTGCGGACATTTTAAAATCCGAAATTTTTGCCGAATAGTTCATAAGATGTCGGACAAGATTTGGTTGAAAGGAGAGCTTTTGTTCTAACACATCTAAACTAATACAACTAAAAAGACAATCGCTATTTAGAACCTGTAAACTATACCTGCAATAAAACAGAAAGCTTCGAGAGTGTTGGTAACGTGGGTCAGCTCTATTCCACAAATGTTGTTACGGCGAAATGATATCTGACGTGAAACACGAGACGCTTGTCTTTCCTGATTATATTATAGTTCGTTCTGTGAGGGGCTGAATACCAGAAATCTCACTAAAGTGTTGTGTCCCGTTTTGTGAGAGCATTGAATACCGGAAAGAAGTCTCTGTAAGGCGCGTTGATGGATCCAGGGAAGGTATCATTATTTGCCCATCAGCCGATGATCACCCACTTGAACACACTCTAATCTTAAGGAATTTGGCATTTCCTTAATTTACGACCCAATCCAGGAGTTTGAATTAAGCAGATCCCATTCTAGAATTCTGTTCATTAAGGAGATTGGTTTCGCAAATGTTCCCTCTTTCAACTAGAAATGTCTGATGAACAGGCTCAGGACTTTTATCTCCATATAGCTCTTCAGTTCTCAGCTCTTGGTTCAAACTCATGCTACGGGTGGTTGGATCGGAGCATCTTGTGCCCTCTGAGCTAAGCGGCATCAGGAAGCCGATTTGCTGTGGTGTCGTGTTTTTTGATATTTTGTTTTATCCCACTTACTCCATGTCGGTAAAAGATACGGCAACGCCACCAACATATTTGAACCATAATATATTAACGAATGTTTTTGGCTTACCCTCAGGACATGTTTAAGGATTCTATACCATTGATAAGATATCTAGAATAAAGTAGACTATTTTGCCCTGAAAGGCCCTTGAGATTGAGCCCCTCCCCTCTGAGGTGTTCGTGGTTCAATTTATAATATAGGTTATTCTCGAATATTTCATGGATTAAATCAAGCATTTAATGGATTTGTGAAAAAGTTAGAAAGTTCACGAACGTGTTTTCTTTGAAAACCGAATCTCGTTTCGCCACTGAATCTCTGAAAGGGTATTGGTTCATTACGATTTTTACTCAAGCTTATATATAAAAATCGCATAGAAATGAATCTTAAGGCACCTTGCATAGCATTTAACCGAATAAGTTAGTCTACTAAAGAAACACCGCAAGCCTCCACAAAGGTAAGGTAGTTTTCTTCAATATCAGACAGCCCTATATAACAATGTCGAGTGAACATTGAATCACCTGATATACCTTCGCTCCATCTCTAGAGATATACAGACAACATAATCCCCAGTACGCTGTCTATAAAACATTCAGCTATTACAAGTTGCACTCAGACTTCTTGGCGACAACCAAGGACAATAAAGAGACTTTGGACAAGTTAGCAATATTATATAGTGTTATCTCTGGGGTTGTTCTTCTGGCACGGAATATTTCAAGATTTTGAGATTAAGCTGCGACATAGATTCAATTCGTTACAAACTAGATTAACCAATTCCTAAAGATGCAACCAACTCATTAAATCACCGCAATTGATTCTCTCGGATTAAACATGTTCATTAGGCTGATAGGCCTTGAAAGTTATGAGGACTAAAATCGATTAATCTACAAACAAATGGGTACAATTGTTGGGTGTGATTTCTGTTTGCTTTTTAACTTATAGGAAACCAAGCTAAATGATAATGGCTCAAAATCTCATTTTCGAATTGTCCCTCAAACTTTACTCTCTTGGAGTTCAAAGTCAGATTTACACATAGTTTGATCGTCACCTGGATTGAGTTGGATTAACATTGGGATTTATGTTGGCCTTGTCGGTTTCCTGTGGAAGTTTGATCACAGCGTGTCTGGGACGCCATCTATCCCGCTAATTCCATCAAAGCGATAAGTAACCATCTAGATAAGATGGTTTTCATCAAGGCACTTTGGGACAAATTTCTGGGCTCTTTAGAAGCAATTTAATCCAGCCGTTCCTTAAAGTGCTTACCTTCATGCCAGTAAGTGTCTATAGGGATTGGATGATGAAAATGAATACTGGCTCATCAGGACGGCACAAATCTTGGGTCGAAAAAGCAGCCTGTGTGTTGTAAAAACGACATACACTTTTACTGTCAATCCAGTAGTTGCATATATGGATTAGTGATCGATGTAAGATCAACGAGATTATATAAGTCCCAATCACAAATAATTTCCCAGCTTTAATGTGGCAAACTGAGTAGAACAAAAACATGTCTCTTTCGGATTTAATTTTATGTTCGCATTTAAATTTCTCACAAGGCCAAAAAACAAAGTAAAAAATGAACGAATACGGCTTCTATTTAAAACCATAATCCCAAGCAATCAATCTTCTTTGCCTTTTGATAACAATCTCTGAACAGATTTGTCTTCTTTTATCTTTTTGGTTTTGAATTTTTCGAGCATGAACATAATTAAAAAGAGATTTGGTGACTGTTATTTGATATTATTTCGAACCAGTTCTAAAAATAGTTTGAGAAATGTTATTTGGCATATCGTTTGGAATTAGCTTCTAGGACACTTGTCTTGTCTGATTGCAGCATATCTAGTTTTATGTTTTTTTTCGTCCTGAGTGCCCGGATGAAATCTCACTCAGTATTATGGTTCGTTTTGTAAGAGCTTTTCCTCTTTAACTACAGATTCAAACCTCTCTAAGGCGTGTTGGTGGGTCACCGGAATGTATCAGTAATTCACCACCAGCCTACGACCACCCACTCGAATTCATTCTAATCTGACGGAATTCGGTATTTCCTTAATTTTCGGCCCAAATCCAGGAGGTTTGAATTAAGCAGATCCCATTCCACAATGGTGTTCGTTTAGAATATTGGTTTTTCAAATGTTCTCTTGTAAGTGGAAACTTCTGATGGAAGAATTTTGGACTTACCTGATGGAATGTTGCTCTGCTGTTCTAATCTCTTAGTTTAATCTCATGACTCATGACTGCTTTCTTGCTTTTATCGTTTGATTTTCAACTCGGGTATGCTTTGTGAAACTTTGTATAAATGATTCCTGCCGTTGAAATCATTTGAAAGATTGCAAAGGCTGAGTTCGGTGAAATGTTTTAAATGATCTAAAGGTAATCATTAGTCATCTTTTGGTGCTTACTGACAGTGCAACTCGGTATGTCAAAGAGCTGTCTGTAGTTCTGTCTGTGAACCCTGAGGACATGTTTTAGGGCTCTTTGATAAGATCTTCATAAAAAGATACCCACAATAAAAAAGATTGTAATATGTTGATGAAAGGCTTGCTTTAGGCCTCCGTGAGTAATTCGTAATTAAATTAAAATTTCCCAGGAACTAGATTCTCAACCATTTAATGGATTGGTTTGAAAACAAGTGCGGTAAATTCGATGAGCTGCTGGAAAATTCTCGGACGTTTTTTACAAACTAATCTCGTTTCTCCGCTGAATTCTTCACATTGTTTCTTGCCCAATGACGTTGAGATTAACGCAAAGAAACCGTATATCTTTTAACCGCAAGGCATCTGGAAGGAACTAAACTAAAACAATGCCACGGCATTCAAGACATTAAATATGTTCCTTCTTTGTGATCTTGTTTGATGTTTGTATTTGTCACAATCTCGTACTGTTATAAATTGAAAATTCCAAAATCTGGTTGATTAATGCCATTTCTGGCTACAGCCTTGGAACCAAAGTCAAAGATGGAAATGTCTGTTGGAACGCCGCCTGCTTTGAAGACCATAAATAGTTCAGGCGGTGTTTAAGCCAACCTTGTCTTATAAAAACTCCATAAAAAAAACTGATTGTATCATCTTAATCAAAAACTCGTGAGATTTAATTCGTCTCTAAGTTGTTCACAATTAAACTAAAACGTTGCAGGAAATATATTGTCAACCATTTAATACATGGGGTTACAAAACAGCGCCATAAATTGGACATAAATTTACAAGCCAAATCTCGTTCGCCAGCTGATGAGTCGCAACGTATTTGGTGCTTGCAAATGTTTATATAAATGCCAATGTATATACATCCTTTGTCATTTAACCTAAATAACACTGTATTTGGTGAGCAAAATCCATATAATTAAAAAAATGTGCATGTTTATTGACCTTAAGTCGCAATCTGTGTAAAAATCCAATGCAAAATAGCAAAATTTTCAATGATTAAGTTCATCTCGTGCGAAGTTTAAAAGGGATGTCACAACCGCCTGATAGATCCTCGCCCTATCTTTGAAGAAATATTGACAATACGCTCAATTCACCAAAAGTCGCATTCACAATTCTTGGTACCATTAACAAAACTGAAGTATAAACTGAACGAAATGGACTGAAAGGTCATTATGTTTCAAAACTTACTTGGTTATGTGATTTCATATAATAATTGAAACTCGGCTCTCTTCTGGGATTTTATCTTCAGTTAGACTTTCGGTTCCTCTCAGATACTTACTTTTCGGATACTATGCTGTTATGAGCGGTTTGTTTGTATTTCTCTGAATCCTTTCCGCGGGTTGTTTGGTGGGAGCCTCCTGTGCCCTGGTGCTCTCTGAGCTTAGGGGTATCAAGAAGCCGATTTGTTGTGGTGTCCTGTTTTTTGCCACGTAAATGTTTCGTAACGTTTTCTGTGTTGTCGGCGTAGCTAGGATGGTTAACTCCGCCGATTGGGCTTGCACGCCGTCATATAAGTGAAATGACCTTACGTACGGCGCAAAACCCCAATCAAACAAACAAACAAACAAACAAAACAAACAATGTAAATCCTTGTCAATCTGAAATACTGCTCTAACATCATCGTTTCATATCATAATATTTGATCTTTTGTCCCCACTGGACATGGACTGGGTGTGTTTGTCATCGATGAGATCTCCAGAATAAACAGATGTATTGTCTTCGACACGCTCAGGACCTTCGATTCTTCTCTGACATTTTTCTATTTCGATTAAAATGTCCAAAAGAAGGGTCTTAAGTTTAATGAACTGTTCAAGCTGTTGCGAGATTTACAGGGTTTTCTTTATTATTTAAAAAAATATTTTCTATTCAGCAACTTGGCTTCATCATCGATGATTTTTTAAAATTCTTCACAATCCTTCACAGTCTAAATAATGCCTCAAGGAAAACCTCTCGCCCATAAAATATATTAATGAAAATTTCCTAAGGAACACAGTCTGTTTTAAACACCATTGAACCTTAAGGACGTGCTTTAGGTTTATTTGATAAGATTTCTGCAATAAAACTGATGAGTTCTCTCGATGAAAGGCTCGTTAGATTTACTTTTTCTCTCAGCTGTTCGTAATTCAGTTTAAACTTTTCAGGAAATAGATTCTCTACCATTAACTGGATTGGTTTACAAAACAGCAACGTAAATTGGATGAACGGTGGAAATTCACAACCGTTTTTTTTTTACAAACTAAATCTTGTTTTTCAACTCAAGCGCTACATGGTCTTTCTTGCCTAAAGTTGGTTATAGAAGCTAATGGCGTGTGTTTACCTTAAGGCACCTCCGGCTAGTTAGTGGAAGCTTTCTGTACCCTAGTGTTCTCTGAGCTAAGGGACATCAGGAAGCCGATTTGTTGGCGTCCGTTTTGAGCCCTACTCCCGTGGAGTCTTTGTCTGCTACTAGTCAGGTTGAAGATGGTTTCCATTGCCCACTGAGCTGGTTCCCCTTCATATCAGTTAAATGTCCTTAATATGCACATGTACAGCGTAAAACCCCAAATCAAAGAAACCCGACGGTATCTTGGGAAGTCTTTAAACCGAACAAGGTAGACAACAATTAAAGTAATCAGCAAACAGCTGTAATCTGTGTGTATCCGTACAGGGTCATAGGAATCAACTTTAGTTTGCTCTTATACTCCAAGAAGCAATGGGCAACAGAAGAACCCCGATGTGTCGTTTCTTCCATTGTAAATTCATCCCCTTTATTTTCCTGTCTGCGTATCACTCATCTGTGAATGGTTTGTATATTGTCATTGCATGTTGACTGGGTTGTGTAGTGTTGGTTTATTTAATCAGTTGGGGTGACTTTCTTCAGATCTAGTACGGTATAAGATTACTCCAGAACAGTATAAATAAAATTAGCAATGATAACATTAAATAAAATGCATTTACGATGCTTGTGACTATTTGTTAGAAAAATGTTCTTTGTTTTGGCAAGTTAAACATATGGAGAGATACCCGTTTTTTTTAATTTTTTTAATTTTTTTTACCTTGGAGCGATTTTACTGGTCGTATTGATTTTGTCATTTGCTACTTTTAAGGTTTGTTGACCTTGTCCTCGTGTCAATATTTGATGGCAGCGTGTAGGTATTTCCCTGTCTACTTTTTAAAAAAATAAATATGAAAGGTATATTAGGTTCGACATTTTTCATCGTTTATTTTTTTTCAATGAGAGAAATATCTTCGTCGTCAGTGAAGTGAGATAACATTAATTGCGACGTAATGCTCCAATCCTAAAACTGCATTTATGATTTATTGTCGTTTTATTGTATTAGTTGTATTAGTGGTCTGTCATTATGACTTCGGTTTGGTGTTTGGTTTTATTATGGCTATTGGTCAGCAGAACGGAAAAGTATACGATGACCGGAAGAACAGATATGATTTGGAACAATTTTATTCCAGTAAGTTGCCGTCCGTTGAACCTATTAAGTTATAGTGGTGATAAGATCGCAGGAAAATCAATGTCTTAATTGCTGAAATGGCGCTGTCAATCTTATCTTCATCATTGAAAACATTGCCATTTCGATAAAGTTGTCGGTTGTTCTCGGAAAATGGGAACGTTAAATATTTTTGATTTCTTTGAGGGAGCACCCTATCTTTTGCAGAGTTTCAAATATATTTGATAATGTAGTTCTCGTTTGTATTCTAATTCAGTCCACTGCCGTTTAACACAAAACCAATCAATCAATCAATCAGTCAATCTAATTCAGTTCGCAGATGAAAGGAATAAAAAACAGTTTCTTTGAATTCACTGATACTTGGTTTGAGGGAATATCATATATTGGTCCTGGTTGGGCTAAGATGGACCAGACTGCTGATTCGTTGTTTGTGCTGTTTTCTTTGCCATTGTCTTTTGCCAGTGATTCCGGGGTATGCGTCGCCCGTAGTGACTGCAAGGAGCAATGGGTTGCTTTTCATTCTTTCTCTCAGGTTGTCGATAAAAGTACATTAGATCATATTAGCAGACTTTCTTTTTGTCGATGAGGTTAGTGTCTCTAAATGTAATATCGTTTTATTGCATTAATCCAAGGGCTGTTTAAAGGCAAATTTGTAAATCTGTTTCAAGTGGTTGGGTGGGAGCGTCTTGTGTCCCTGTGCTCTCTGGGCACAGGATGCCGATTTGTTGTCGTGACCTGTTTTGTTAATGTTATGTAAATGTTTTGTCCTGTTTTGCATGTTGCCAGCGTTGGTTGTGTGGTTTCCTTCACCGATTGTAAAATAACCTTTAGTACGGCGTAAAAGCCCAATCAAACAAACAAACAAATGTAAATATGTTTCTGTGATATCATCTGAAACTTGAAATTCATTTCCCGTCAATGAATTACTTCGGTTCTATTCAAGACGATTTTTTGTATTCCTCTAAATCTTGGCCAGTATAAATATTCGCAACAAGAGGAAAGCGAAAGCCATAATATATTGATGAAAAATTCTTTTGTCACGCAGCCTGTTTTAAACACCACTAAACCTTCAGGGCATGTTCTAGGAGTCTTTGCTGTTGATAAGATCTCTAGAATAAACAGACGGTATTATCTTGATGATAGGCTCGTGAGTTGTTTCTGGTTCAATTAAAACTGTCCAGGAAATACATTATCAAATATTGAATGGACTGGTGTAATAGAAGCGCCGTGAACTGGACGATAGAGTGGAAAATTCACGGCCATTTTCCAAACCAAATATCGTTTTTTTCATTCAAGCGCCACAAGATCTTTCCTGCCAAAACATGCTACGCAGGATTCCGGTATTTCCTAGTGAGACATTAAAAATCGTCAAGATTGAAAAATATCCGCCTGATATATGAACTATTTTAGCATTGCTTTCTTTAGTGTTTGTCAGTGTTGCTATGTCAAAATGTTTTACATTGTAGACCACAAGTTAGAAAACATAAACGCCATAACGCTTTGTCTTTTGTAAAAAGTTCCCGTTATTACAAATTGCACCCATAATTCTTGACAACAACCATTGGGATAATGCTGCTTGTTGTTCTTCTTATCGTGTCTTTTTTAAAACAAAACTATCATAGGGGCCGACACAACGACTTGCATCTTTGACTGATTCCTAAATAACTAGCCTGTGCCTAGAATCGCTAATACTACTCCGGTTGTATAACAATTTGTTCTGACACCTAGTTGTTTGAACTTATCTGTTAACATTCCTGCATAGCTTGAGTGGGTGCAAGGGCCAGAGACAAACTAAATAAACCCCAGCAGGAATTCCAAACGCACACAGCACACTTATGGTGCATTTTGTCTCGTTGTCTCCGCGTGCTGGGACTACCTATGCTTGGAGCTTACATCCATCCTGTTTTCACAGGAGGAACACTATCTTTGTAACGGATCAAAAAGTCATATTAGTTATTGCTGATTTGCCTTGAAATACACCGCCAACATATAAGTGAAATACCCGTGCGGACGGCGTTAAACACAAATCAATCGATCTATTTTGTCCTGTATGGTTATTCTTCATTACGGAGTGAACATTTCACGTTGTAAGACTTATGCATTATGTTACAGTGAAAATATCAAATTCAGATAGAAACATTTAGAATCTCATTGAGTTTCCATTTCTCGATATCCTTGTTTAAATATTGCTCTTACAGAAACTGGACTCATATAATAGATACATTGAGATAGCAGACGAAGCCGCAAAGTACGGTGCTGATTGGCCATTAACTTTGATTATACTGATGGTTACTTTTGTTCAAGTGAAATGTTAACATAGTTTGATCACCCCTCGGTTTGACTTTGATTAAGGGTGGTGTAGCTCTCAATGTTTGATCACAGCCTGTCTGGGACGCCACCTGGACGGCTGCTTCAATCACAGCGATAAGTACCCACATCCATTTCACATAGATTAGTTGGTTTTCTTCGATGTACTCGAGAAGGAATAGCTGGGCTGTTCAGAAGCAATCTCATTCAGCCTTTCCTAAGTGTTTACCTCCATGCCGGTAATTGCGTATAGGGATTGGATAATGAAAATGGACACTGGCTCATTTGGACGTCTCTAGTCTTGGATAGAAATAGCAACCCGTGTTTAAAAAATCTACATGCTCCTAATGGATATTTGAGCACTTTAAAACATACGAGTGAAATGAACCGCCTAGATTACTCAATTACATTGGCATTTAATGACAATGCCATTGCCAAAAAGACGTGCATTAGAAACTGGTATACATTGGAGAATTCACTCGAAAACACACTTGTCTAACTGCTGTTTTTATTGCTATATTTCACGAGAACACATTAGGTTCCTCGTTATTTGAATGGTCGGTCAATTTGATGGGTAATTGGATTGTATCTCCTCTGCTAGACGTCTTTGTTTGACGAGTTTCGTTTTTCTGGGTCATTACAAGCTTTCATTGGTAACAAGATGTAATTGTATTGATCTTTTGTAATTTGTGTTTTAACCCTTGCAATAAACACAAATCAAGATCTCGAAAATAATAACGAAATGACATAAACCATAACGCAAATATATATAATACTAAATAAAAAAAAACAAACTAAAAAACAGAAAAAATAAACTTAATACAAAATCGACTTCGTTCACAACATGCACCTTAATTGTAACTGTGTTATTGTCAGACGATGCCCTAAATAAACAAAAACAACAGAACGAGATACGTTGCTCTTGCTGAACGAATAGCTCCTTTCCCCCACCGTGTTTTCTAGTTGGCGCTCTACCCAAGGGCAGTATGTTTCGAGCTTATAGTCATGCTGTCATACTGACCACTGGAGGTGAATTACCTTTGCAGCACTGCTAAAACAAGGGACTTCACATTTTTGTCTGTGATACTGTCCCTTTTTAATGTTGAAAACACCGCCGACATAAAAGTGAAATACCCTTAATTACGGCGTAAAGCACGAATCAACAATCAATCAATGTTTCTAGTTGTCACTTAACCAAATGTGTTTTCTATAATAGCTTTTATTTTGTTCTCGTAGATAGGTAAATTTGTTTATATTGCCCACGAAAATGTAAAAACCATGGATGAATATTATGCATCGGTACACAATCGACAAAACAATAATCGTAAAAGACATCGTCCTCATATTTATTTAACAGAATCCAAAAGATTATTTGACGGTCGTTTGTGGCTAACGTATTGTAAGAACTTATAATTGTTGTTGTCTTGTCTGACATTGATCGGTGGCTTTTACTAATTGGCTATTCTCTTTTTCTTTCCAGATTTAACAATCATCTGTTGTTGTTGATATCTACAACTGGTATGCCGTTGATGTTCTTTGTAATTCCTCTATGTGAAGCCATGTGGATGCTGGGAATAACACTGGTTATCATGGGCTCCTTTATGGGCTGTGTCGACTGTCTGGCCAATCTGCGCATGCTCAACCTGTTCGGCCGCAAGGTGTCGCCTTTCCTGCAGGTAAGACTGTTAATTAGATTCATTTAATGTAAACATTGGTGTGATACGGATTATAGGTTTAAAAAATGGAAATCTGAAAATGACACAGCAAGCGTCGTCTCAAATATTTCGATCAGATATTATTTGAAAAATGCAAATTTAAACATTTTCACTTGAATGCTTGTTCATGGAAATCCAGGGATACGGATAACATAGCGGCAGAAGTGTAAAAGAGACTAACAATTTATCTGCTGATCGATCGTCACATGATTTTCAGTTATTTACACTATTCCACTTTTATGAAACACAAATCACACAATTTACGCATACCACATAACTAGAAAAACTCAATACAATTCATTCGACTCACCTGTCTTTGTGGCATATCTAAAAATAACCATAATGACCTTGACCCCATTTTGATTAATTTCTAATTTCACCTTCTAGTTTTCAAAATAAATAATTAAGTGCAGTCCTTTGAAATTTCTCATAAATAAATAAAGTTGACACCGTAGTGGTGTTAAGCTTAAAACAGGTTATTAAAAGGGAAAAGGGAGCATTAGGTTTCAATATTTTATTGGAAATTCGTGGATGGTTTCTTTGTTCTCTCTAAGCTATAGCCAAACAAATATATAATTCAGCAAGTGGTATCCATTAAAAAAGTCATTAAATTGCGAAATAGGAAACCATTGCAGAGTCCGCCATATTGAGGTTATTTTGGAATTGATGATTAAATGCTCATGTGACAATTTTATTCTGTCTCGATTTTCAGTGGGTGTCAATTGTTCTCGTCCATTTTGTTTCGGGTTTGAAAACAGAACAACAGATTTGACCTGGTGTACATCGTTTCATTTATATTCTAGGTAGTGGTAAAATACTGTCTCTTCGTCGATATTCATTCAATATGCAAGTGACTGATAAATGGCTAGAAAAAAAATATTTTGACGACAAAGACGACAAAAATTCAATAAATACGTTTTTATTTTATTTTGAGCAAACGCAATCATAGTGGGGTTGGCGTGTAAATAGCGAAACGTTTTACTGTTCTGGTGCTCATCCGGTTAAGGGTGGGTGGTTAGGCGATAGATTATTGTGATCTGGTGCTCCCTGAGCTAAGGGCGGATGGTTGGCGAGAGTTTCTTGCGCTCTCTGAGTTTTACAACAACTGAGGCGGGTGGTTGGCGGGAGCTTCTGGTGTTCTCTGAGCAAAGGACGGGTGGTTGGCGAGAGTTTCTCGTGTTCTTGTGCTCTCTGAACTAAGGGCGGGTGATTGATTGGAGCTTCTTTTGCACTTTGAGCTAAGGACGGGTGGTTTGCTGGAGCTACTTTTGCTCTCGTGCTCTCTGAGCTAAGGGCTGGTGAGTTGCGGGAGCTTGTTGTGCTCTTGTGTTCTCTGATCTAAGGGCGGATGGTTGGCGCGAGGCCCAAGTGCTATTCATGGTGCGTTCTGAATTAACAGGCATCTGTAGACCGATTTTGTTGTGGCGTTCTGTTTTGGGTCCTGTATCTTGTCTGTTTGTTGTCCGTGAAGTCGAGGGCGTATACTGTAAAACTCCAGAAAAACAAATAAACCTGTAGCAATAAACTGTCCTATATTGTTTAATATTGTGTCTGTTTTGCTGTATATTCTTTTTGACTGTTTCCAGTATCGCGATAGATTCATCTTTTGTGTTCCGGTGTAATGGGTAAAGTATTGCGTAATATGCTGAGCACGAAACCAAATCATTGGTTGTGGCTGCTTGTATAGTTGACGCCGATATAAGTAGCCATTGATAGACAACACGTACACACATAATTTGTGCAAAAAAACAAATGACGCATCGATCTTTTCTCAAGTTTGTTATGCCCCAGAAGTCAATTTAATAAATCGATGTACTAACCTATATATTTTCTATTTTTATCTACAACTTTCCCGTATATAACTTCTGCTTAGAGAGTATACAATTACTTACAGAGATTTGTTGACTTTGGTGGCTAAGCTCATCTCTGATATCGCTACAAAACACCATGGTAATATATCGTCGTTAGACCTCTACTGTGAATTTACATGGTACATTGATAATTGTGATCCTAATATACGCTGGCAAATTATTATCCGTTCACCCAAGTGAGTTAATTCACCCAGGCAGCAGATCCCCTGTGACGTCCATTGTATCGGGTATCCCGATGACTGGTAATGGACAATGTATGTTGGGATCATATCGTCGGGCACGAGGAATAAAATTTCCCCCCAGTTCTATGGTAATTGATATAAGGCGTCACCGAGATAATATCGCGACAAGAACGCCTGGACGTCCATCGATGCTAGCTAACTGTTTGACAGTAAATGGTAAATTTAAGGTAGGGTATGATTGTGTAAAGATCCGAAGGCTTAGACTTGGACGTTATGAATCAATATGACTAAAGTAACAAACTAAATCTCAGTAAGAAATGTTCATAACCATTCTTGCTCAATCAGCGGCGTAGCTCACTGGGTATATCGTCGCTATGCTGAACCCCGCTCAATGAACTCCCCAGTCAAAGTATAAGCAGCGTTAATATCTTGGTGCGAAGTAACATATGGCTGCCCACGGACCAGCATCAAAGACTTAATTTACTGCGAGCAAATGGTTTGGATAAAACACTGTGTTTTTTTTAAATGTGTCGTCTATAATAATTCACAGTGTGTCACCTCAAAAAACAGCTCCGTCGATAGCTATACGTAATAAAGATCTCTTGTCATAGAAAATGATGGCAAGCGAATGGTCTGGATAAAACGGTGTTTTCTTAAAATGTGTCTTCTATAATAATTCACAGTGTGTCACCTCAAAATATAGCTTCGCCTGATAGCTATACGCAATGGAGATCTCTTGTCACAAAAAATAAGGCAAGCAAATTTTATGTATATAGAGAAATTACGAATTCAGACTCAGCGGATTCCAGTTTTCTTTCCTTTTTACCTATGCAAAAGAGTACGTCCATCATTATTAAACGACTGTGCTTCCACGTTAAATGTCTCGTTATCGATGAAAGCTCTTGAAAGCGACGCTGTTAGTAGTCGAATTTATCTGCATTTGAAGATCGATAACGTCATGATATTCAATTATCTATGGTGTTGTTCTTGTGACCCGTGGATGGTTGATGGGAGATATCTGTTTTACCATATAGTTACGGGTGGTTTCATTCACCCATTGGGGGGGGGGGGAGGGAGGGAGGGAGGGGTATTCTCGCGGTTGTCTTCCGGCTTCGTGTTGTTCCGTTGAAGTGCTGCATCATACATCCGACCAACGATAGAACCAATGGAACACATTTGCACTCCACGGGGGTTCACATTTGTACTCCACGGGGTTCACCTTTCAAATCACACTAAATTAGAATGCTTTGCAAACATTTTCAAATAATCAACAGCGAGATGAATTGTAGCTCATAGTTTTATGTAGGCCTGATGACATAATTTCATAGTTCTTTCTATATTGAAAAGCAGATCTGAACGAGTTATCTTCAACCCTGTTCTACGGAGGAGTTTTTGCCCAATTGCGCATGACTCACTGATCATCCACTGTCTCCTATACAATATATTGTTTTAGTAAATCCATCGATCACAGACTGGCTCGGTCAGAACGAACTGCATCCGGTGGATTGTAGTCAATTGTCCGCCCATAATAATTGTTGAGATGCCAGTAGGTTGTGTTTTAATAACCTAAACTTAAATTCGAGCTCGTCCTTTTAGTGGAAAGTTTTGTAATGTACTAGTTTGTGTCTTTTTATGTGAAAAAAACTCCCTAGTCTAATACAACGATGTTTCTCTTGTCTGGAATGAACTATACTTTAGTAAGGCGTAAAAACTCAAGCAAAGGAACAAATCGATGACGCTGATGCAAGAATTCCTGGATAGCAAACGCATGTGTATTGAAGTAATTATTCATTGTGAAATCTAATTGATGAATCGATTTTCTCCATATTTTTATCAATGTAATCGGGAAAGTCGATTACTTATTATTTTATTGTCTTTTATCTCACAACAATTGCCCTTATTTGTCTGCTAATAGAGCACTGACTTAGGGTAAATTTGACAAGTTGAGACTTGTGACTTAGACCACCTATCATATCATTGTAAAATATGTATAATGTATTCATGCACCGTTATACACTTTCTCTGGAGCTACATGGTATATTGATAATTGCCGTTCTTATATATACGCCGCGCAAATTATTATCCGTTCTCCCATCTGAGTTAATTCATTCAGGCATTAGGCCTTCTTTGACGTCCATTGTATCTGATATCTGACAGGTAATGGATAATACATGTGTTGGGGACCATATCGTCGTGCACAAGCATTAACACTTCCTCGCAGTTTAATGGTACTTTATAGAAGGCGTCACAGAGGCGTGCACAAGAGCGTTTACATGACTTCTCGATAGTATAAATCTAGTATGAAAAGAACGATAACTATGATTATATTAACAGATGAGTAGACCAAAGATTTCAGTAAAATATATAACTAAACAATCCCATGCTACCAAGAACTCCCAATAGTCGTAACCATTCTTGATCAATGCAAAGTGGCGTATCCCCAATGTACCGGTAAAGCAATATTAACAATTTACAAACTCATTGATACGGTTTTAAAGAAATTTGCTTTAAGTGGTTTGTTCTGTTATCCAGCGACAAAAGCTCTGAATAATAAATTTAAATCAGCTAAAATATACCATTAATAAATAAATCGTTGATAACCACAACCAATTTACCAATTTGACTCAATGCGAAGTGGCAAATAGCTGATGTGTCGATAAGACCGAGGTTTACAAAGTACATAGATTAGAAATGGCGTTTTACTCGTATTCATGTGATGTGTTCCGTTATAGTATATATAAGTTTATTGAGCGTATATAACCATAGGTCCGAATGTACAATTGACAATAATGAAAATGCTTTTACGCATACAGTGGAAGGTAATACGTTCATGACTATTACATTATGGGTCCCTTTTTGACAGAATAATTCCTCTGCGATTAAGAGCAGTATATACAAGAGAAAGGGTTACACATCAGCCGAAACATTGGTCTGTTAATAATACACGCGAGCAAGTCAACGGCAAAATTTTGTGGATGGTTTTAACTACATGTATAAATAGTTATGTTTGTTTTTCTCTCTTTAATGGAGGATGGTTGTTCTGAAGTTGCCTGTTCTCCGGCCTTCTCTGAGAGCTGAGGCCCCCAGAGAGCCGGTTTTGCTGTAGTGTCCTTTATTGTGTCCTTTGGTTGTCCTTGATGGTTACCACTGACGTATAGAGGATGGGCGCATTTACACTTTGGGCTGAGATATGAGTGGAAATAACCCAAACTACGGTGTTAACGCTCAACCTGGAAAACAAACTCTTAGATATGTATTTTTTGTACTTAAGACATTAAGATTTGACGGGATGGGTTAAGTTACTGGTGTCTTCCGTATCTATTGCCATTGATGCTGTTCACTGGTGACGTAGAACGGCGCCCGCATAAGACGCTGTGGGTACATGTGTGGAGAATACGGAGCTTAAGCATACTGCGTTGAAAAGTATGCAAGCTCTCACAGCAGTTCCCTTTGTCTTCAGTAATAATTCACATTTTGATTTCTTATAAGATAACATCGATACTGACGATGCATAATAAATCTCCTGTTGGATACAAGAAAAACTAAGGTTTCGTGTTTATGGGGAACGGATGCTAGCTTCCTTCGTTTCTTTTCGCAGCAGAACAGCACGTCCATCAAACTAAATGACTCTCTGTTCCACGGCAAATGTCTCGTTATTGTTAAAAGCTCTTGAAGAACTATCGGGAGTACAATTTATCTGTTGTCAAATGCCTTCTGCAGATGGATGATGACAAAGAAATGCAACTACTTATGCTGTCCATTTTTTTAAAATTTACTTCTATATGAATACACACAATTCAACAAAATAATGACGTAGTTTTCGCAGAGGAGAATGATGTTGCGAACCAAGGTACTGATACAATAGACCATGGCATCCCCTGGCATATCTAAACAAAGCAATGATGACCGCTATCCCATTTCTGGGAATATTGAATGTATGTGTGATGTGTAATACAAATATGTGTGTGAAATTTTTACGAAAATGTTTTGTTTTTTAATCGCCTGTTTGCTCTGTTGAATAGTTATAAGGCTGTTTCTTATCCCAAGTTAGTGCATATATTCTGTATTGGTATGTAGAATGCCCCCCTTCACGGTACCCGGAATAGGTTTGATACCCCCTATGGGCCTTAGGTATATAAGGGATGTTTTCCGGTGGCTGTGGAGTTCGCGGAGTGGTTTTAAAGAGGTTTCTTCCCGGTTTTCCACCATACACCGACAACCCAAAGTCGCCATAGAGGTAAAATGCTCTTGAGTACGACGTTAAACACCAATCAAACAAACAAACAAAACACTTTGTAGAATGGTGCACGTTATTTAGTTGTATATAGGGAAAGTCCAACATAATGTATAATGCACGACTTCCCTGGTAGCTAAAGCGTGTTATGTGATGGAATGGAAAACCACTGCTGTTTTGAATGTAATCAGGTATGTGGAAATGCATAATAAAAAAGCCTTGATGAAATGAGCGTTTTTTTTTTCTACCTGGGTGAAAATATGTTGACTCGAGCTGAAAGGATATTTACTCAGGTAGCTATATTTTAAAACGAGTACAAACTACATCTACCGAGATGAAAATATTTCTACTTAGCTAAAAATTTAAACAAAATGTAAATGAAAAAAACAAATGGTGTCACTAATATTTCTACTAAGGTAGAGAAATAACAAACAAAAAATTGTAAATGAAAAAAATAAATGGTGTCAGTAATAACCTTTGCACCGTTGTACTGGTGTGTGTGTTTTGTGAGTGTGTGCCTTATGATGGTTCAGCCTTTTGTTGTGATAATGGCGTGTGACTAAGATGGAGCCCCCTGTGCCCTTGTGGTCGCTGAGCTAAGGGGACTCGGTAGGCCGAATTGTTGTTGTGTCCTGTTTTCTTCATGTAAATGCTGTGTGGTGTCATCTGTTCTGCCAGCTTCGTTTGTTTGTTTGTTTGTTTATTTATTAAAATTATTTGTATTACTCTCTGTTAATTAATTAATTAATTAATTAATTAACAGAGAGTAATACAAATAATTTTTCCAAATATATATATATAAACACAGATAAAGTGGTGGGAATAAAGTCCAAATTGGACTTGTTCTATCCCAATGTGGTTGATAAATAATTCTAAGCAGTTAAAACGTGCAATAGTTAAAGATAGACGATTAAAATGTGCATTATAAAAATCAATAATTACTCAAATTTGATTAACTATTAAAAGTGTTGTATTTAATTAAAATTAAAAGTGGCACACTCACACGTGATCACGGTCGAAGGTAATAGGTGACCTTTTAGCAAAGATTTGAAATGAGATATACCCGGTAGATAAAACACATTTTAGCTCATTTTGGAAGCTTATTCCATTCCCTATGAGCTGCAATGTTAAGCGTATTTAATGACAAATTTGATTAGTAAAATTGTCCATATAGGTTTAATCTTTGGGCTCTAGTAGGATGCGTATGTATTGTGGATTGTTTTTAGGGGGATTTTCTTCGCCTATTGGGCTGGCATATCACTGAAATAACCGTAATAATAAATAAGTACGGCGTAAAATCCAAATCAAAACAGGCAAACAATATTGCAATGGTGTATCTTGTCATTGTTTGTGGAGTTTTGCTGTCTGTAGTTTCCTTAACCCATGGGACTGGCCTCTTCATGGAATAAAATCAAGTTCAGTGGTGTAAATATTGAACCACCTTACATTACCGCAAATCTACCCGGAATTTCACGACATGATACTCTCCGTACAAATAAACTTTCAAAATGACATCAATTTATGTCCCCCGTCCCCGAGTGTATTTAGTTATAAAGACAATTTAATTCATGTAAATGTGAGATATATTGAATTATCCCCAGTGATATTCCTACGTGACGGAACTAAAGTAAAATTTAAGAATAATCGATATGTGTTTTATCATGTAATAATTCCCAAGCTGCTATAAGCCAATGTAAAGCATCCCTTTGAAGTTATGCTTTAAAGTATTACAACATTTGTGTATTCCTCTGCGTATGTACATTAAATTGTGCAGGAATACAGTAACCGTTCCTTGATGATTATATATAATATTTGGATCTATTATCTGGAGTGATTCAGCCGCAGACCTTTTAATCAATGTTCATATTTCCCCGTGAGATTATGATTTGTCTGGAACTTACAAATTCTCTTCAACTGCAACATGTTTTGGTTTCTTGATTAAACTCGTCATTTATATTCCTTGCTGTAGATGGGCCATTTTAGATCACCTGTTTCATAGGAAGTACGCATTATTTTCTGATTGCGATTAATTTGAATCAACATAATAAACTAAATACAAAGACGTATTTTGGCCTTATGGGTCTAACGCGCCAAAGCTAGATTTAGTGGGTGTTCCTGGAAGGATATAAGACATTTTTTTTTAATATGTATTTTTTTTTCTTTTATATTTTTATCCTGGAAGTTTGATGACATCATTTAATATACGTGTCTACATTTATACACTATATAAGAAATTATAAGATTATAAGAAATAATGTATGTCTATATACCTATATTTGTTTTAAAATTGAAGTCAATAGCGTTATCTTTGTACTTAGATCATTAGGCCTCAAACTAAACGAAAAACTCATAAAAAGTAGGCCTTGTGCACGAAACTGGAGGATACAGTTTTGCCTGTTTGCTCCGTGCTTGTGTTTGTCCCCTTCGTCTGTTTGTCCCCTGCGTCTGTTTGTCCCATGTGTCTGTTTGCCTCCTTTGCTTTTTTGTCCCCTGCGTCTGTTTGTGCCCTGCACATGTTTGTCCCCTTCGTCTGTTTGTCCCTTCGTCTGTTTGTCCCCTGCGCCTGTTTGTTCCCTGCGTCTGTTTGTCCCTTCGTCTGTTTGCCCATTCGTCTGTTTGTCCCTTGTGTCTGTTTGTCCCTTCGTCTGTTTGTCTCTTCATCTGTTTGTACCCTGTATCTGTTTGTCCCTTCGTCTGTTTGTTCCCTGCGTTTGTTTGTCCCTTCGTCTGTTTGTGTCCTACGTCTGTTTGTCCCCTGCGTCTGTTTGTCCCTTCGTCTGTTTGTCCCTGCGTCTCTTTGTCCCCTGCGTCTGTTTGTCCCCTTCGTCTGTTTGTCCCCTGTGTCTGTTTGCCTCCAGTGCTTTTTTGTCCCCTGCGTCTGTTTGTCCCCTGTGTCTGTTTGTCCCCTGTGTCTGTTTGTCCCTTCGTCTGTTTTTTCCTTCGTCTGTTTGTCCCCTTCGTCTGTTTGTCATTTCGTCGGTTTGTCCCTGCGTCTGTTTGTCCCCTGCGTCTGTTTGTCCTCTGCGTCTGTTTGTCCCTTCGTCTGTTTGTCCCTTCGTCCGTTTGTCCCCTGCGTCTGTTTGTCCCCTGCGTCTGTTTGTCCCCTGCGTCTGTTTGTCCCCTGCGTCTGTTTGTCCCTTCGTCTGTTTGTCCCCTTCGTCTGTTTGTCCCCTGCGTCGGTTTGTCCCCTGCGTCTGTTTGTCCCTTCGTCTCTTTGTCCCCTGCGTCTGTTTGTGCCCTGCGTCTGTTTGTCCCTTCGTCTGTTTGTGTCCTGCGTCTGTTTGTGTCATGCGTTTATTCTGATTTTTAAAGCTAGATCTTACTTGTGCGGTCAGCAAATATATATGACTTACTTTTGAGGATATCAATTTGAATAATTTATGCACACTATTGTATGAAGAATTTCCATCATAATTATTAGCTATAATAAACCAGCTGGCGTGACCAATATACCAGCATCATTTAATAACAACATTGGTATTGCCCTGAAGGGAGTACACGTAATGGATTAGATGAGATTTAAGATAAGCTCAGGGATATGTTAAAACATGAAAAATGTGTGAATATATTTCAGCTAAATTATTCAGTCGGCCTGCGACGATATCATGGTGCATTTTTATAATGTACTTTTAGAGTTTCTCTAATCGCTACGCCATTATTCTGTTGAAATTAAGGCTATACTGTATCTCCTTGCCCTGTATAAGTTTTAATACTCCACAAACGTTAGATATAAAACAGGAGTGTTATGTATCACAACTTCCATCCAATGAGCTAAGATGCACAGGATGCCGATTTGTTGTGGTGTCCTGTTTTGTCTTGTCTTACATGTTGCCAGCGTCGTTAATCCGGTGGTTTCCTTCGCCGATTAGGCTGGCAATATAACTGAAATAATTTTGAGTACGGCGACAAGCCCAATCAATCAATCAATCAATCAGAATTTGGATAAAATGTAACCAAACATCGCTACGTTGAAAAGCAGTTGTCATCCTTGTTTTTCTTTATGTCGCCTTCTGAATTTTTCGTTTTTTTCATAATTAAGACTTTTAAATAGGCGATATTAAGTCAGTTTGATCTCGCTTCATGATAGTACTATACACCCGTCAAATCAGATCCCTTTTTGTGGCTTGGGTTCTTTTGAGCGAAGTGGCCCTGAAAATTGGACCAAGATTGATTGACCAATCAGAATGTGGTGAAAGTAATCCGAATGAATTGCCTCTTGTGTTGATTGGTTGTCGGATTATCGGCGCGAATTGATGCAATTTATCAATTTAGGCGCGGTGGAGTTTCGTACGGTGACTCGACACGCTATTGAGAAATTTGTTACTGGCCTGTTACCTGATGGCGATCATTTCTTGAGATAATTTCATTTAACGGAGACTCCCTTCTAATTCTGTCGACATGTGTAATTAAACTTAACCCATAATCCAGCACCCAGACGCATGACACTTTTTATATACACCTTTACAATGCTGACCTAAATAATTGTTTTTATCCCCGATGTATTGAAACTCTCGGATGTTTTCTTTAAAGAGCCAGTAAAATAATCGTACGAAATTTAATGCCTATAGTTTAACGTGACGTAATTTTATGGTACGATATTTTGTGAAAGTGGCCACAGAGTAGCACCGTGGGTCAATTTCTTGGGCCACCGGGAAGCCGATTTGTTGTGGCGTCATGTTTTGAGTGCTGTACTTATTTTGCATTGTCTGGCTGTTCCCAGTGTAGTCGCAGGTCCAATCTCATCATGCGAGATATCCTATGTCTCGCAAGATACATTTGTGAGGCCTCGTCGGGACATTTTGAAGTAGACTGGTACCCTGCCACCAAACTCGTACATTTTACCTTAGTAGTAATAATTGTGAAAAGTACGAGTTTAGGGAGCAAGGTATCACACGAGATACCCTCGTACATTGGATTGGTATATATTTATAAACAAAAGTCTCGAATATGACACACAGTTTTGGATATATTTCGCAGTCAAGATTATCTTACAACCAATTTCTAGTTAAATATTTGAACCCCCAAATCAGGCGGAAAATATGTCCCGACGAGGCCTCAGAGATCTATATTGCGGGACATAGAAATCTCGCGTGATCAGATTGGCCGCAGGTCATATACTTCACCTACTGGGCTTGCGTGCCGTCGAATGAGTGACATATCCTTCAGTTCGCTGTAAACCCCAATCAAACAAAAAACAAGCGCTTATGGTTAGGGTTAGGGTATTTATTTACCAATATTTATTTAGAAGATGAACAATTTATTTTGTGCTTTATTTCGTTTCATTTTTCATTTCACGAGACACGCCAAACGTTTCATATCGGCTTAAAAAAGTCACATGTATGCAAGTTAAAATAACATAAACTAAATAAAATTCCACATTTTCACTTGGCATATCAGGTCATACCTGGTCTCCTTGTAAGCTATTATCATTCCCAGTGTCCTTCGTCTGTCGCAGAGCTACGCAATTTAATGAGAAAAAATTAACTGTAGTTCGCTGATCTCCGTATTAGAGAAGGGAAGGTTAAATTACAGCAGTTCATTGTTTGTCTTAAGTGCGCTATAAATTCTATACGACTTAAGATTCGTCTCATTCACGAACAACTCATCTATTAGTCCTTTATGAGTGTTAGCGTCAAATAACATTTTATTTATTTCAGCCTTTGTCCACCTGTCAGAAGTATTATAATGTTTTTTACTAATTCTAATTGCCTTATATATATTTTGATTAAGTCATGCTGGAGAAGCGGAGCAGTAATAACATCAGTAGAGTGAATGTAATCCGACTGCATTTTATCTGTAGAATTTATTAGTTTTATGCTGTTATGCTTTTTTACATAACATTTTTTATTTTTATAATATTAAATTTCCCTTTTAGCTTTATTACTTACGTCACATGCTATACTGTTCATTATGTTTCATTAAATGTCACCAGACACATAAAATGATCCAGCTCGTCGTATAAAGAAATGCATATCCGCAATTTATATAAACGCAAACAAAAGTCAACATTTTCACAAAACCTAACAGGTGCTACAAAGACTACGTCCTCTGCTGGTTGTATTATTGAGGCGGCTCTCATTGTTCCCTCGCTGTCGCTAAGTTACGCGGTTTGATCAAATACACTGACCTTCAGCACGTCGGTCATTGTGAAAGAAGATAAATGTTCAAATTCTTCCAGCAGTTTATTATCTGCCACAAGCTGTGTTATTAATTCGATTTTCTATAAATTCTGCTGGATATAAGTTCAGTGTTATTCAAGGGCGCACCTTTTGATACAGCATGCCTATTATCGTCATCCGTAGAAAGGCTCGATACGGTAAACACTCCATATTGCTGGCAGTTTTTGTCTACCGTTCGGCAGAATAATAAAGCTACTTGTTCTAATGGCCCTGTCTGTTGACTAATTGATGTTATAGAAGCTGAGTAGTAATATCATGAGTAAAGCAAATGAAATCTGATCTGACTCCATATCAACTATACAACTTATCTGTTGTGTAGCCACTCGGAAGGCATCGAATGTACTGCGCACATCATCTCGGACGGGATACGATCATCACCATTTTGGTCGGAACTTTTTCACAGCCTGTGTATCAAACTGCCAATGTAGACAGATTCCACAGTTTCCGTTTCTTTTACATTCAGAACATAGTTTACTCCCTAACTAAATATAGTGCATCTAAAGGCAAATGAAATTCGATCGATTACCCTATATTTTCTTACGTGTTTATTGTCCATATGGCGGTAAATAGGCTTCCGGCGAACAAAATGTACCATTTTGATATATATTCATACACCTATCACGGCCGAGCTAAGTGATGACAGCCAAATAACGAGAAATCACGCGAGATTTTGCCGATTGGTTGTGTAGCAGGTGGATGGCTGGACGCTTCCTTTCACATTAGTAATCCGATTTGTTGTGGTGTCCTGTTGAACGTCCTTCCAAATATCCTGTGTTCTCTTCTTCGTTGCCAATGTCCTTTAGAAGTGAAGCATTAATTCACATTTAAAGCCTCTGTTAAAAAAATGCCAATAATAAAAGGTTGTTTATTAAAATTATTGATTAGCTTATTAATCTATACGCTCCCTGGTCTAGTCAAAATTGACAGAATTGACATAAGAATGTCGTTTTTTGTCATTAATCTTTAATAGGGGGGAGGCTACTGGTTGGTCTAATGATTCTATACTTGTCAGTAAACAAAGTAACATGATATATTGAGCTGTCACCGGAAATGTATTTATAACATGCGTTAGAACTGTAACCAGGATCTTTGGGAGAGCTATGCTCACAATAGACCTGTGCTGATACTTTAGTTATAAATGTGTATTGTAGAGAATTGGCATTTGTCGCCGTTAGAAATACAATACATAATTGACGGCTCTGCTGGGACGGTTACATGTGATGGATGGTGGTTAAATCTAATATATTTATTCTAATAAAATGTTAGGACTGATCTGTTTCATTTGTGGATTGAGGTCGACTCAGTTAGTCAATTAATTAAACATTAACACCAGAGCACCATTCTAGTTAAACCAATTCAATGTTAAGCTTTTTCTACCGACATTATCTACCTACAAGCCAATCATGTCGAAACGAGTGTTAATATGCTCGTAAACAGTTGAGAATCCATATGTATCAGACGTTGTTAGATCTTGTTTATTGCATATACCCAACAACCTTTGTATTCTTTATGTATTATTGATAGCTTTTCTATAAGCGAGAGAGCATAACGAATTAGTAGCCTTCATCCATAAATCTATAGACCCGGTACACGAGGGATTCATTCATATATCATGCATAATGCTTGCCAGGTCGTGGAGATGGGCGAGAATAATCCAACCTGTCAACTATGGAAAAATACGGCTCAGTCCTCAATCGAATCGCCCTCGTGCTAAGGGCAGCATGTCTTGAGCTTCTATTCATGCCGTCATAGTTAGCACTGGAGGAGCATTATCTTACAAACAGAGCCAATACTTAAAGTGACTTCACCTTATTGAATTGCGATAGAGTAGCTTCCTACTGCTGAAATACATTGCCGACATCTAAGTTAAATAGCCTTGAGCAACATTGACAGGAACACCACAAATAAATTCCAGGCTTTGTCCTACTGGATTGGTAGGAACACCCCTAGGCAGACAGACCGACCGACCGACACACACACCCATCCACCCAACCACCCACCCAATTAGTTAGGTATACCCTACTTTCTAGGCAACATATCACAGTTCGTGTTCATTTAGATCATCAAACAATTACAGGTTATATGTTCCTAATAGGTGTTGATTTGGACAATTTATTTGAACCATACCAATGATATTTGAAGTAAAGAAACAAACTTAACGGAGAAAAAAATGAACATAGCAAAACGTCGCATTGGTCATATTAGTGGAAATCATGTTAAAAGACAATGATACAAACGATGTCAAGGAAACGTGTCCGAAGCTTTTCCACATATATGTATTTCTATACTTACGCGGCATTTAACGTCGTTCTCAATGGTATACGATGTATTTGACGAGAGTTTGTACTTGATGTTTGGAGGAAACTCAGGAATTCTCGTTACAACCTCTGCGGTCTCCACATCCACCTGTTACTGCCACGCCTGGTTTTCACATGTACTATGCATCTTTTTGAAGGGAGTGTAGGGCGAATGGTACTATGCACTGGTTTCCACAGAATGGAAGTGGAAGCCCACAAGTGATAGAATAATAGAAAATGATACCTCTATTACTGTAGATATTTGTAACAATACCTACTCTAGTCATGTAGTGTTTCATAACATCGGGTGTGCCGTTATAAGGCTTACTTGATATAAGACTGCGTTTTAAGATAAAACACACGCACGACAATAACAACGAACAGAAAGAAACCCTATATAATCTCTTCAAGCTTTAAAGTTCTCGAAATATAATTTTAAGTGCTACGGCGATGTGCTTTCATAATGTTCCATGTATGTCATCTATATATATCTCTATGTTTATCTGTTTTCCTCTCTATGAGATCTGACATTCGAAGAGCCACCAACTGCTTCCGTTTTCACGTAACTTGCATTAAAATAGCGCTAAGTCAACCATCTAATGGAATACTTTATCTGGTTTTGCACAAAGCAAACAGATCAAAGTAAATAAAGCTATTAGCTGAATCCGAATCCGCATTAGTTGTAGAGCTAAGATTAGCTTAGCATATAACTAAACCTCTTACTCATGACTGGTATATGTGTAGTCAACCATTGGTGCCGCCTATTTTGTATGGTAATGTGAAAGTAATGTTTTCTTTATAAATACCCCTTCACTGTACCCGGAATAGGTTCGATCCCCCCCTGTGGACCTAAGGTATATAAGGGAAGTTTTCCGGTGGCGGCGGAGTTCGCGATGTGGATTTTACGAGGCCTCTTTACGGTTTTCCACCATCCACCGGCAACGCAAATTAATAATTAAAAATAAGTCGTCATATAGGTGAAATTGTTATTAACGTATCAAGAATCATACAGTTGGACCATTTAAGTACCAAAAGTTGATCTTGGTAAACATTTATTATTTTTTTATATGGCATTAAAATTGTTAATGTCTGTTAATAAATGTATCAAGTGACTAATGCAATTTTGTTTATCGTTCCAGGCGATGCATTTCTTCTATGGTTTGGGCGCCTTTGTGAGTCCTCTGATTGCGGAGCCGTTTCTTTTGAATCAGGATTGTACGCCTTACATCGACGGCTTCACCGCGGCACTTCCTAGCGAGAATATCACCCTTGAGTCCATCTCAACCATGGCAGCCCTCGACGCCAATGATATTAGCATGACCATGGCTACTTCCGGGGAAGTCTCAAACTCCACACTCGTGGAGATGCCGCCAGCCCCGCACAAGCTCTTTCAGGCTCAACTCGAGACTCAAGTCCGTTACGCATTTTACATCATGGGCGGTATCCAGGTAAGCTTACAGTCAGCAGGTGCATGGGGAGAGCATGCTCCTTCTCCCTGGAACAACGCCTCCTTAAGCTTAGGACGGGTGGTTGGGTAGGAGCCTCCTGCGCCCTGGTGCTCTCTGAGCTTAGGGACACAGGATATCCATTTGTTGTGGTGTCCTGTTTTGTTCAAGTTATGTTAATATTTTGTCCTGTCTTGAATGTTGTCAGAATCGTTTACGTCGGTTTCCTTCAGCGATTGGGCTGGCACGCGGTCATATAAGTGAAATAACCTTGAGTACGACGTAAAACCTCAATCAATCAAACAAACAAACAACCAATCCTTAAGCTTAGGTGACCTTTATCGCTCAACAGGACACAACAGACAAGATAAAGACTGCATACAGCCTTAATCCTAAGGTGAACTATATGGGATTTGAGAATGTCTCTTCTCCAAAGTGGTAGTCTAAGTGAAAAGTTAAGATCAATACAGATTATGAGTCTTTGTGAAAGTGGGCCTGTGTTTTTTTTTTATGGCGGGGAAAGGTGTTTACGAGATGTTTTTTAGTCGTTATTTAATTTAAATATCATATCAAAGAAGTCAAAGAAAAAAGACTTATAAACTTAGTATTACAGTTTTATATAAATGACATTATAGCATTCATTCATTCATTCATTCACACCACAGTTATATGTTGAATCTCCTGTTAAAAGGCGGGTGGCTAGCGGGAGCATCCTGTGCTGTCGGAGTAAAGGGTCATCAGGAAGCCGATTTATTGTGGCGCCCTGGTTTGACGTCCTGTCCTTGTCCTGTGGCGCCCTTGGCTGTTGTACGAGTTGTTGAGGGTGGTTTTCATCACCCCCTGAACTGCGTGAATAAGCCTTAAGTACGGCGTAAAATCCCAAACAAACAAACAAATGGTTTTGTAGGTGGGTACCCATATGAATGTGGCATATTAACGTATTCCACTATACATCTTTTCATTATGTATAACATTACCGATACCCTGACTTTCATCTTTTTTCAGCTTCCTATCCCATTTCTAGTTTTATTCTTAATGTTTCGGGAGAAAATGACAGGTACCAAACAGAAGTCGGTAGATTCCAGTGAAAGTACAGAGCCGCCTGGGAGCTACGGCACAATCAATAAAGGTAATCTAATATAGCATTCGTGATTCTAGTGCCATCATTCTGCAGGCATCATGAGCACGTTCGTGTCATTTGTATCGTGCTGCTATGAACCCTTGAAGTACACCACCATCATATAATTAAAGTAGCATTGAGCTCGGCGAACAAGCAAATAACTACGTATTCTACGTATTCTTTTTAGATTGATATATTCAGAATGTTGGGGGTCAAATTTTCTGTGACATCATCAATGTAAACGAGTCTAATTTCTTGAATTATCTTGGAACGTTTTTATAATTATGCGTCAAAATAAAATGTTGCTCTGTATTCGAAGCTGTTATCCTGCATTAATCAGCCAATCAAATCAATAGTAGTTCTAGTATCATTTGAGTAGGCCTTCGTCGGCAAACAATAAACTAACATATAGCCTACTCTTTTGAGCAGTGGCTATATCTATAGTATATAAGTACACTACACTAAAGAACAAAGCGTGACGTCTAAGGTGATGTTTTGTTATACTTCTCCATCTTTTTTGACAAACCCTGACAGTTTGTACTTGATGTTTAAACTTACTATACCGCAGAATTTCGGTGTGAGGCTTTATGATAGTTTCGTGAAATTCAAACACTTTTCTATTCATAAAACTGATTCAGACGAAGTGTGAGAGAAAAATATAAATAAAAAAATGCGGTATTTTGACGAGTTTTTTTTATATATGAACAAATGAATTTTCGGTGCCGCCTTTCTCGTAAAATTCAACACCAAGGCGAGCCACTGATCTATATTTGGTCACGTCAGCCATCTTTGTTATCAGTCTTGTGATAATGTATTCACGATTAATGAGTCACGAAACCGCCTCCGTATAAGGCAGGGCTCATTTACCTTCGTGCATAAATTAGACATCGTAATTATATATATTTTCAAATTTTATTATTATTTTATTACGGTATGTTGCACATTCTCGAGGTTAATATTTTCTGAAGGCTTATACTTTGGGCCATACTAGAAAAATATAGAAAACCCGGTTTAATTCGTTTTATTTTTGGCCGAAATTCTGCGGTATATTACCTTTAATCCCCTGGGTATGAATTAATTTTGTATCTTAATTGGCAGTTTATTCTTACATAAAACAAAAAATATTTTTTTCTAATTGATATTTTGTTTAAGGGGATAAAAATGCTAATCGTTACGGAGAGGGCTTACTATCCCGGTGCTTTACGTGTGGGCCGCCTCAAGTCATCCTTGTAACTCTGGTCACTACGTTGGTTATGTTTTTAGCTGACGGCTTACAGGTTCGTACAGAGTTGTCTCCCTTTTTCATAATTATCTCCCCTGATTAAGAAGGCAAGTTCAAATGTCCAAAGGGTAAGGCTTATTAAGGATTAACAGCAATGATTTTTTTTTTTCAAACTGTTTAAAGCTATTTGTATACATCTATTGAGGTTGCACGATATTTTACTTAACATCTACATGCTCATCATTCTGGAGTCTCGCCCAAGATGAAGAAAGTATAAATAATGTTGAAATAGAAATCGGCAAGGAATGAACGCGTCAATCGAACTAGCAAGAACTGGAGCGAACGTGCAAATTGTTCACCAAACCAACAACATCTAGAAATCTTTTATATAGTATCAAAAACATGTTGAAAACATTTTCATTTGACAAAGCATATTGTTTCCATTCCAGTCGTCCTATGGTGGATTTGTTTACAGTTACGCTGTTAAAAGCATTGCTGATTTAGAGAAAACAGAGGGCGCTTATTTAAATGCTTGTTTTTGGGTAAGTAATTCGTTTCAATCTATTTATATACCTCTTCGTCTATGTACAAGCCTTTTATCTCAATATATTATCGTATCATCGCGGTTCGTTGGTCATAATCCTCCTTTATTCTAAACTGCTTTTGGACTTTTAATATCGTTTGATTATTTTTTCAGGGAACATTTGCCTTCGGTCGCCTTTTATCTATACCGCTGGCGTCCCGTCTCACACCTGGCTGTATGCTGCTAACAAATATTGTAAGTTACAATTTTTCTATATATTCTTGATCATTTAAATACAAGTTTGATAAAAGCAGTTCAAACCATGTCGACCCTTATTAATTAAGGTCCTGTTCAATCAGATAGGTACGAAACTGGGCATGGTTGTTATTTTGACGATTGCGCATCTTTTGACGGCGTCGTATGCGTCTCTAACATACCATTTAACAAGCCCGATTTTTACATCAATTAAGGCTATGCTTCAAGCTGGCGGTTTGGTGGGAACCTCCCGTGCCCTGGTGCTCTCTGAGCTTAGGGGCACAGGTGTTGATTTGTTGTGGTGTTCTGTTTCGTTAATGTTTTGTCCTGTCTTGCATGTTGTGAAATGTAAGTGAAATAACCTTGAGTACGGCGTAAAACCCCAATCAATCAAACAAACAAACAAACAAGCTATGCTTCAAAGAACCATAACTTTGGAAGCTACATGGATACAACCAACAATAGGCAAATGGGTTGTAGGGATGTTAACTGTGCCCAATTGACCTGAACCCTAAGGGGTATCAGGAGGTGGATCTGTTGTGATGTCCTGCTTAAGACCTGTGCTTGTCCTTTGTCTTTATTCATTTTCATTAAGATCAAGACCAATCAGTCAATCGATCAATCCATATATTTTGATGATGAAGAAAATACTGATGAGGAAATCGGTGGACTAAAAATTTAAATACGATTTATTGTGCTTCTATTGCAGCTTGGATGTTCCGTAGCTTTGCTGCTAACTTTAATATTCCGTTCTGATCACATCATGCTGTATATCGGGACATGTTTACTGGGAATATTCCTCAGTAGTGCTTCACCTACTGCTATATCATTGGCGGAACAGTTTATAACCATCAATCGTAAGTCAATTATAACCATCAATCGTAAGTAAATTATAACTATCAATCGTAAGTCAATTATAACTATCAATAGTAAGTCAATTATAACCATCAATAGTAAGTCAATTATAACCATCAGTCGTAAGTCAATTATAAACATCAATAGTAAGTCAATTATAACCATCAATCGTAAGTCAATTATTACCATCAGTCGTAAGTCAATTATAACCTTCAATCGGCAGTCAATTATCACCATCAGTCGTAAGTCAATTATAACCTTCAATTGGCAGTCAATTATAACTATCAATTGTAAGTCAATTATAACCATCAGTCGTAAGTCAATTATAAACATCAATAGTAAGTCAATTATAACCATCAATCGTAAG
>JAVFBZ010133682.1:0-10831 GCA_032466195.1 Katharina tunicata
GTAGAAAAAAAATCACGGAATTATGCAAATTTCCCCATAAATTATGCAAATTGGCTCCGTATGGCCTGGAAGCTTGTTCGGGCTGTATCTTGGTTACTATATCACTTAGGCTTTTGAAACTGGTATAGTGAATTCTTCTATGTACGCAGATGTGCAACGTAGAAAAAAAATCACGGAATTACAGTGTATGCAAATTTCCCCATAAATTATGCAAATTGGCTCCGTATGGCCGGGAAGCTTATCTGGGCTGTATCTTGGTTACTATTTCACTTTAATAGGCTTTTGAAACTGGCATAGTGAATTCTTGTATGTACGCAGATGTGCAACATAGACAAATCTCTGATTGCTTTTCTCTTGTTGTATTTGCAGTCATTTGATCATCCATAGATCATAATTTTACAAATTAGTAAGGTCACATATTTGTCAGTTAAAGAAAATTTAAATGATATTTACATTTGTTGGATCTGTATTGATTTAGCCTCTACTGCTGATCCACACTGTCTATGAGTATTCTTTGTGGAATGGTCAATGGCTATTAACAAATGTATAGCTTTGTTGCTGAGGGACTCTATATGGAAATTTCTCGCTAGTCTAACCATTTGTTGCCGAGCTACAGAAATAGAATCCTGTCAATGAAAAGAGCCAGCGATAGCTGAATAGCCGGGTAGGAAACTGTTACCCAATTCTCTCTGCTGATCAATGGACTGCACTTCACAGGCATTTTCTTTCACCATTCAGTCAAATTTTAGCTATTAGTACAGCAAAGCTTTATAGAGATGTCAAGAGAGTGTCTCCAAAGGATTTTTAAATGAAACCAGAGAGAAAGCATGGTTCATCTCAAACTGACAAGTGATTGTTTTATTCCTGTTTTGTATTCGTGATTTATTGATTCTGGCCATCTTTGGAAACAGTTTTAGCAGATATTAACAGAATTCTTTGGAAATTGAACTTTAATGGAAACATTTATATTGCCTGTTTCTAATAGTTCCCCAACTCATGTTCCAAAGTTTGTTTAACAGATAAATAGTTATGTGAAGAGAACCTTCCATCAAAGTACAGTCTTTGTTCTGAGTTGTTATAGAGCTCCGCTAAGAGAGCCCTAAAATGTTCTGTTAAATTGTTTATTATCTAAAAAGGTAGTGGTGGCCATTTCCAGCTACTTTTTTAAAACTGATGATATCATTCCAAAGAAGATCTGTTTTCCAATGTCCTTAAGCTGTGGATTAGGACATGTTGTTGTAATCTAAGAAAATTGAAGCGTCCCCCCCCCCACTAGACTTACAGTAAGATAACCTGTCCAGGCTGTTAGCAAACTCTATTGAGGAAGTCATTAAGAAGGTCCAAGATTGCAGAGGCAGGTACTTTTTGCCCTTCAAATGACTTTGCAGAGGAATCTTCCTATATTCTCCCAATGACGATCAGTTGTCTATTTTTGACTACCTTTTCTTATAATTCCAAGGAGGCTTTATATAGATCAGAGATGTTGTGTGCTGTGAGTGAGTATTGTACCACTCAGCGCTAGACAAGACGCTTTTGATGGCTCTACCTGAAAACGACTCTTCTTTGGGTCCTCAATTTTGACCGATATGCTTGTGTATTTAAATTTTGAAGAAGGGTCAAAGGCTCCTTTTAAGAACATGGACTAACAATATTTCTGGATATATATTGACGACTTTTCTATTTCAATGTAGATGTATTTGGACTGTTTCATATGTGTGCTATTCAACAGCTGATTTTACATCCAGGATTACATTGTGTTGTACCTGAATACACTGTTTGTATCACACCTGTCTGATGACTCCATGTGCTCACTGACTGGGCTGGAATAATTCTCTGATTGTAATAGCTGTTTGTTAATTATCACATGATCATTTGTGCTGATTTTGGTGCATATTTCCTATAGTTTCTGTTTCTTACTTTAGTATGTTTCTTTTATGGATTACTTAAAGTTTCGGAAAAAAACTTTATCCCATTGTTGACACTATGGAAGAGAGTGTGCCTATAAAGACAGGTAAAGAGTATGGCAGCTGTATTCCAACTGCTAATGGCGATATCACAGATTCACCTGTCAGTCCAGGTGAGGCAACAAATACAGATCTACATGAGAGTCCACCTGTGAAATTAACAGGTAAGTGTAAAGTCCTTTGTAGGTTTCAAAGGAGCTCATTTTTGCCTTGATGCTCTCTGAGCTAACGCGCATCAGGAAGCCGATCTGTTTTGATTCCTATCCATGTCCTGTGGTTCTTATCTGTTACAAGTGTTGTTGAGGGCGTTTTCTCTTTTAACTATTTGTTTTATTCCGAAAAATGAATATAAATTATTGTTTATTAACTGTGTGATTATGAGGAAAAATTGCCTCAATATAGTATGAGTCTTCATTGGTCAGTCCGTAAAATTTTGGTTCTGCCAGGAAAAGGTCATAGGTCGTCAAAGAAGGGGGCATTTAAATTTAGTTTTCTTAACATTCATAAACATATATTACTAATGGACTACAAGTTCTCAAATATACTTGGAATAGCACCTGATAAAGTCACCCCTCAAAAAAATTTTGGATGTTTTGGTGATAGCTGATTCTGTTTTAATGTTGAAAGTTTATCAGACACTGGTGACCTAAAAATGGCACAATTAAATCTCCATGGAATATTGCGTTGATATTAAAGCTGTGGCTTGCAGAAAATGGTTCTGTTAGGTATCTAAATATTGCATTGACATTTTCTGTTGGATAAGGGTAATAATAATAACACAAGAGAGTCATATACCCCCCTCAGTGAGAATACACATTTATCTTTTATTAAACCCCATAAGGACAAGAGGTAAATGTCATATTTTCTGGTTTTATGAGAATGTTTTGTCTAATATCAAAGAAGCAGCATTTTACTCGTATTGGAAAACTTTTTTATCAGTACAATTTTAGCCGTTAACTCATTCACCAAGACTGCAATAAAAATATATTTCGTTATAAAACCTTAGATTATTTGACATTCTTTCACTAAAAAAAACCCAAAACAACGATGTGTGAGTTTTTGTGTGTGTCATTTTTCGGATCAAATTAAAGATGCATCAGTTTCCAAAATGCTGGATGTAAATTAAAAATTGGTGCAATATTTGTGATTAATGGTTGTGTTTTTTACTTTCCTGTCTCAGAAGCAACAATGTTAATAATTCTAGCACAAATCATAAAGCTTAGGCAGATAATATGTTCAGGTTTTATGACAGCCTGTTTTTGCCATAAACTGTCCTCTAGATCTTGCCTTGTCTGTTTTATTTCTACATTACAATGTATCTTGCATTCGCTTTCATGCACTTAAAACTTAACTGGTGTAGGGATGCAATTTTGATCTTTATTGATATTGATTGTTTAAAAATAACATTAATCTCTGACCAAACAGTCTAAAATCACCTTTTAAATTTTGATGTTAATAAACCTCTAGGCTTAGATGAAATAGGAGCTAATTTTTTAAAGATAAGTGTATACCCCACAATATTGGGGTAAAATAACAGGATCAATTCAAATCAACTGAAAATAATCTAAAGGATTGCCATTTTATAAATTGGGGTAAAAACAGTCTTTCTGAAAAGTCAAAAGTTTCTTAAAATATCTGTTCTACCATTATAAGCTTAAACATAGCACATACTTTATGGATTACAACTTCTAAATGCCTCTCAAACAAGTAAACTCACAAACATCGTAAACAGGACTCTGTGAATTCATCTCATTTTATGGATTGTTCAATAACAATCATTCTGATTCTGATTCGACTTTAACATTACTTACTTAAAAAAAACCTGAAAAACTGAGGGATAATCTACTGCAAGGGTTAATTTTAATAAATAAAAACAAACAAGAAACGGCCCAAATGTTTCAGGAATTAGAATGGTTGTGTCAAACTATGACTTAAATAATTAGATTTCAAAAGCTCGGACTGCTGTAACAAAAAGTTGTAAATAAATATTGTCTAGAATATTTTACCAATCTTTTTGAGAAAACTCATTCCACAAGAACCGTTTTGCCTTCCTTATCAAGTTCTCAATAGATAGTTCCCTTACCAAATGCTAAACTTTAAAAAAAAACTATCTTTTTCAGATTGTCTCTTTGGATCTCTTTCATAATGCTTCCTCTATACAAATATTTGCTCACAAATATATCACACTCTTTACTTTCAAATAATTTATACCTTAAAAATCTGCTCTTTCACTTTGTTGAATGTGTTATTATTATATTATATGTTGCATGTGAAAAGCACAGGTTCTGGTTTGGCTGTCTACATGTACAATGTACCTTTAGTATATCTTCAACGTTAATTTTGTCAATTTGTGTGCTTGGGTGTGTGGAAGAGTGAGTAAAGGGAGGGCCTCAGAGAAGATCAACTGGTTGACTGAGTTTATGAACCCTCAATAAATAAAGTTTATTATTATTATTATTATAGCAAGGAGTTTAAAAGGTGACACCAACTACCAAAGTCCTATTACCCTAAATCCTTAACAGATTCGACCTTTAAGGGCACAAACTGAATGTTTAAGTGTGAATTTGGAACTAAAACTTTGTTTCTCTAAATCCTTAACAGATTCGACCTTTAAAGGGCACAAACTTATTGTTTAAGTGTGAATTTTGAACTAAAACTTTGCATAAAATGTAGCTTTATAAGTTGTAAAGGGGGATTGAATTTGTCGAGCAGTTAGGGTAGAGACTTTCTAGCATATTTTGTTCCCAAGACATAATGTTCTCAATAAAATAACTAAAAATACAAATAAAATGAAAACTATTTATGTATGGAGTAACCGCTGCAAAGTCTCTAGAGTTGTTCTTTCACAACAATGTGGTAAAGCCATTATAATGTCCTCTTTTTGTGATCTTTTCTGGATTGAAGTATATCTTTTTTTTAAACAGTTACTTTTATTAACTGTGTAACTTAACTTTACCAAAAGGAATTTTCAGTTATAATCCATGGCAATCCATATATAGGGTACTGTACTACCCTAAATCCTCCACAAATTCGCCACAAATTCGCCACAAATTCGACCTCTAGGGGCACACACTTTAAGTAATTTATTGAATGTTTAAGTGTGAATTTGGAACTAAAACTTACATTTTCGGTTAATTTAAAGTCTGAACTTCATAAAAAAAAAATCAAAATTGTATGTCTTCACTTCTTACTCTTTGCATAAAATGAGTTTTGTAAGTTGTAAAGGGGGTTGAATTTGTCGAGCATTTAGGGTATGTACCATTTCGCCACCCAAATAAAATAATTGCCTAAGTCATATTTACCACTTTTGAGATAAATTGAAAAAAATAATTATCCTTCTTAGGGTATCTAATTTATTTGTCATCTAACTTACGTACAGTATAACAACAGACTAAAACATGACAATGAACATGCAAATATTGTTTTGTCTACAATGTATTACATAAGTTACATAACCAGTAAGAATGACTTAGGCAGTTAGCCAACTTTATTATCATGACTTAGGCATTTATTTTATTAGGGTGACGATTTTGTGATTCTACTTGAAACTTAAGTATTTTTAACTTGTATTATTTGCTGATGGATCAAAAAAATAAAGTCAATAATAAAGATATCATAATCATAGATCATGAAAAAAACCTTCAATTGCCGAAGAGGAACATAACAGGGTTTGATCGTGGAAGATAAACTCATCTTGTCTAGTGGCATCGGAATAGACTCTTAGCACAATGCTGTTTAACACAGGAAAGAAACAAGAACATAAACTATTGATTTGTAGCACGCTTTTTTGACTTGAGGAAGATTTGTTAGCATACGTAAAGAGAATACGAAGTGTCTTTTCTAAGTCACTCCACGCTCTTGTTGTTGTTTTTTTCTGAGGCAATTAGTGCAATGTAAAGGGAAGACTTTCATTGGCTTTAAGGTTTGACATAAATTTGATTGGTTTAGGTTCAGATTGAGGTTAGTTTTATTTTAATTTACTATAGAAGTAAGAAGTGATTGTTTATTTAATTAGGTTGTATGCTGTACTTATATGTGCAAGCCTAATGTGTGAAGGTATAAACCATTTCACTCACTGGCAACCAACTAAGTCAACACAGGACACAAACCAATGTCGCCACACTATATCAGCTTCTTGAGGCCACTAATTTGTGCCTTCTCTTACATGATGGGGTCATGTTGTGCGTTCCCATTGTAGATATTTTTTTGTTAGTGTTATGTGTTATTCTTGTAATGAAAATGGATGAATCTAGTTCATGTGATCAAATTGCATGGGACTGTGTCTAAGATCCTCCAGATTTACCACTCTAATTGCAGATCTAGGGTTGTTTTTCCCCTTCCCAAATTGACACATTTTTTATACGGTTTTATAACAGCCTTTGAAGGAAAATTAATGGATAAATCTAATTCATGGCATCAAGTTGCATTGTGTCTGAGAGTCTCTTCTGGTAATGTTAATATTTTTCCTGGTTTTGGTTTCCAGGTTATCTGGCTAAGAATATAACTTTTATTATATGCTCAGTGTTAGCATACTCAGTCTTCTGATGTTTTCAGAGGATGAAACACTCTGGTTTCAAGTTAATTTAGGAAACAGTTTAAGTTTTTTTTTTTTTTCTGCTCTTTATAATAGAGATTCCTTATGAAATATAGTCACGCAGACATTGATTTTATCAAGTTGGATGGATGGAAAGCTTATTATTAACCTCCCCAAATTCCCAACCCAGAACTGAAATTCTATCTATATCAAAGAATATATTAAATATCTGTTTGGTGATAGATCTGGTGATTTCATAAGACAATCTTGATTTATTGCCTGAACTACCCTAAATCCTCAACAAATTCGACCTCTAATGGTACAAATTTTAACTAAATTATTGAATGATTGAATGTGAATTTAGAACTAAAACTGACATTTTCTGATAATTTAAAGCCTGAAAAATTTCAAAGTTGCATGTATACACTTCTTACCCTTTGCATAAAATGTAGTTTTATGAGTTATAAAAGGGGATTGAATTTGTCAACCATTTAGGTTAGTTAACTTAAGTAATTTGTCATGGCTTGCCCTTGAACATATTGATTATACAAGTATCAGGGAAACTTTATGTTCTCTTTTCATTCTATAAATATGCAAATTTTATCAAGATTGATGGATGCAAGGCTTGCTTTCTAATTCTTAAACGAGTCGGCTAACTTAAAGAATGAATATTTTTTGATTTAGATAAGATATATTGAGACTTTTTTTAATGCCATTATCAAACTAAACATATAATGATTATAACTATGGAGTGTTTTACATTCATTAAGGATTTTAGCTTGCTCTCTTGTGTCTTTTTATACCATCTTAAAGACATCTTAAAGACAACTGGAAGACTACCCCGGTTTATATGTTTAATGGATGATGGCATAATATTAAAAGCTGAGACACAGTCCTTGTTTAGAGTTGTCTTATTCTGTATTACTCAAAACTGGTCTATAGAACTACTGGCTCCTGGGTAAGCCTCAGAGACACAGACCTTGCTTAACTTAACTCCATTAGGAATGTATTGATTGTACATTTCAGGGGTTTTTCAGACATGATTTATCCTTTAGCTGAAATTGAGTAATTTGTCAAAGCCAAAAGAAAACACTTGCGTGATGGATACCTTAAAGTTGATTTCTGCCTTTAAAATACACCTTATTTCAGAATAGCAAATAATTGTGTTCCTCTGTATTCCATGCTATGCACAACGCAACTGTCAGCAGCTAGGCTTTCTTTAGGTCTTGTTTATTTATACCAATGTTGAGGGTTAACCATTTAGGTTTCTGTTTGACATTGGACTAATAAATAAAGGTTGATTAAACTTTTACATAGCTGTTTTGGCTATAGGCATATTTTTCGTTGCCTGTGTCTTTATAGTGGTAGGAAAATAAAAATATAAAAATATTGTCTGAATAGGTTGATCATATCTTGACAAAAATGGTGTTTGTGAAATTGAGTTTATATTTTGATTTATTATTCTGAGTGAGTCATTTAAGGAAGTACCCTTTACATGCCAGTGTCGGTTGTTCTTTGCTTTAAAGTTATAACAGTTTTATATATATATGTGAATCCTGATGGAGGCAAGCAACATTTCTTTCTGTACATTCACGGTATACAAAAATATGTATATGAAAGAGATATAGCCCCCAGGTTCAGGGCAGTATGTTTCCAGATTATATTCATGCTGTCATACTTAGCACTGGAGGAACATTATCTATCCAACAGCAATAACACTGAAATAAGTGACTTCATATTTTTGGTTGTGTTAAAGTCGCCCTATTCTGTTAGAATAAACCGATGTCATATAAGTGAAATACCATTGGGAACCACATTAAACACCAATCAATCATCAATCAATCGATCAATCAAAGAGATATATTTATTATGAACACAGCGGTATTTATATTACCCTAAATCCTCAATAAATTTGACGTGAAGGTCATAAGTTTTAAGTAATTTATTAAATCTATAAATGCCAATTTGGAACTAAAACTTATACTTTCCAGTAGCTTCAAGTCTGAACTTCATAAAAATGTCAAGACTGTTTTTTCTTCACTTCTTAGCCTTTGCAAACATGTATTTTGTTAAGTGATATAGGGGTTGAATTTGTTGAGCAATAAGGATAACATATTTCCCTAAATCCTCAACAAATTTGACCTTAAGGGCACTAGTTTTAAGTAATGTATTGAATTTGTTAATGTGAATTTGCAAAAAAAACTTATACTTTCTGGTAGCTTCAAGTCTGAACTTCATAAAAATGTCAAGACTGTTTTTTCTTCACTTCTTAGCCTTTGCAGACATGTACTTGGTTAAGTGATATAGGGGTTGAATTTGTTGAGCAATAAGGGTAACATATTATCCTAAATCCTCAACAAATTTGACCTTAAGGGCACTAGTTTTAAGTAATGTATTGAATTTGTTAATGTGAATTTGCAAAAAAACTTATATTTTCTGGTAGCTTCAAGTCTGAACATCATAAAAATCCAAAGATTGTTTTTCTCCACTTCTTAGCCTTTGAATAACAAGTAGTTTGTTAAGTGGTATAGGGGTCGAATTTGTTGAGCATTTACGGTAACATATACTAGTAGTAGATTATGTGGGTTTGGCAGAAAATGGTACTTTTTATTGCATAACTTCTATGCCAATAACAATTGATGCTGTGTTCCACTGTTGAATTTTTTTAATAATGATAAGTTTAGTTCTTGTAAATTTACTCTTTTTGTGACCGTGATAAACAAATAAAATGTATATCAAATGTTTGGAGGAGTTTATGAAGTGCTAGTTTTACCGTTGCTGATGGGGCATAATGTCATGTTTTTTTTGTTGTTTTTTTATACCATCTCTTGCTCTTTTGTGTCTTTTTATACCATCGTAAAGACTGCTGGATGGCCAATTTATTAAATTGATCATAGAGTTTTCAAAGTTTTAGATTTCTAGTTGTTGTGAAAAATAACAAGCATTATTTTGTTTAATTTCAGATGAAAATGTGTCTTTGGTACATGGTCGACAAGAGGTAAGTTCTTTTCTACTCATTGTAGTTGGGTGTTTGGGAGAGAGCCTCCTGTGCCCTAGCTGGTGTTCATAGGACTGTAATAACCTTGAATACAGGGTGAAATCCCAATCAAACAAATAAATGTAACACATTGTTTCTTTATATTTTTTCTTTATTTTGGACACCGACTAGGCTGTCATGTAAATAAAATATAACCTTAAGTCAAGTCAACCACACAATCAAACAAACTACCACATTTTTTGGGGCCGCGCCGTGGCTCTGTGGTTCAGAGTTGGACTACGTAACCCCCTTTACTCTACCCGGAATAGGTTCGAGTATCTGTCTAAACCAACTATCATGATTTTTCCTTATCCTGTTGCATCGGTTTACACAAATTTCACTGTATTATGTTTTTATTAAACTTTCCTATAAAACAAGTTATTTGTTTTTATTAGATGTCATTAAGGAACTGAGGATTTTATGTAGAAGGCCTAACATAAAAACTGGCGTACAAAACCTATTAATCAAAATATTGTCTGAATCAGGCTCTAAATGTGTATTATGTATGGCCAGTGCTTGGGTTTTACCACTGACCAGTTAGTAAAGGTATATCTGTTTGCTGCATGACAACCACTATCAACCTTTCAGGTTATATAAACGGACCATAAATAACTATCGGGGGATATTTTAGTCTAATTTTGGGCTTTCGTGGCTTCGAGGAAACGGTTCAATATAGGCTTACCAGAAAATTACAAAATCCTCCAGAATTTAAAAAAAAAATGTAATATTGTTAAATATATTGAGCTGCATACATACAATGTATGCAAGGCCTCTTTTGCGGCTGATGATTTTCACAAAAATAAGCCCTTATTTTTGTTCTGTATTAAAAAACATCAAAATTACTGAAAGAAGGGGAAAGTTATTTGTGGATTTGAACCATGCTGTGCTCAGATACAGATTGACGAACTTGACTGCTTGGACTTAAATTCAATCAAATAAAGCGAAAAGTGTTACTGATGTCAATGAATTATGGAGTGTCATCTCATGAATATGTTGTTTTTTTTTGTTGTATTGATATCTATTTTTTGCGTTAAATGTTGAATTTCTATATGATTATAAAAATAGCTCCTATCAGCTAATGTTGCTCGTTTGTCACCCGACGACAAATAAAGATTCTCATCTTAAGAACTCATACATTGTACATTTATATCATAGGAGACCTCTGGCTAAGGGCAGTTTTTCAGAGTTAACTTTCATTCTGTTGTATGAAGCTTTCGAAGAACATTGGCTTTCTAACAGAACTACTCTTGAAGTGACTTTATATTGTTAGGGTGTGTTAATAGAGTCTTTGCCTGC
>JAVFBZ010133682.1:10931-23416 GCA_032466195.1 Katharina tunicata
GTGAGTGTTCTCTTGAGCATGGAGTTTAACACCAATCAATCAATCAATCAATCCGTATCATGGGAAAAATCTTCAGTCTTGTGAATTTAAATTAAAGATTATGCAAAATAGATGTTATTTTAAACATGTATATACTACCATTTATGTTTTTTTTATTTATTTATATTCCATTTCAGAGGTTACCATTTAAGGATTTTTACGCCGAGGTGCGCGGATTCCGAGACCTGGATAATTTCCTGGAGAACACAATACTACTGCTGGACATGCCAGAAATCGGAATGACAGAAATCTTTGAACGTTTGATCCAAAAAGTCTCAGATCAGGAAAAACTTGACATAGATCTAGAAGAGGCCAAGGCAGCTTTATTCACTCATGATTCAGGTTTGTCCAGAGAGATAACTATCACTGTAATAATGGCAGGTGGTTGGGTGGGAGCCTCCTGTGCCCTGGTGCTCTACGGCTAAGGGGTATCAGGTAGCTGATTTGTTGTGGTGTCCTGTTTTTACTCCTCTAAATCTATTGTGTTGTTTTGATGTTGTTGTTACCATGATGGTTTCATTAACCTAATGCCTTATGGGCTGGCATGCCATCATATAAATGGAATAAGTACGGCGTAAAACCCCAATCAGACAAACAGTCACTGTTTTTTTTGGGTGTTGTTAATGTTGAGATTACATTTTGGATGAGTGTATTTGTGGCAATACCGTTTTAAAATGTTAATGCTGAGGAAACTCCACTAGGGAGTATTTTTAAATTAAAATGGTTAAATAACGAAGTTCTATCTTAGTGGTTTATCAAAATACGCCCAAAATTTCACGTGAATGAACAAAGAAGTGAATTTAACGGCCCACTGACTAAGACGTGTATGTTTCAAAGGTTTCAAAAATCAGAAAAAGCTATTTTCGCAATTTTTTCTTTACAAAAAAATCCAAATAATCAAAAAGAACAATTATATGGGGGTTTGAACAATGCTTTGTTGAAATAAAGGTTCACAAACTTCTTTGACTGTTTGGATTTAATAAAATAAAACAGAAAGTTTTACAATTGTCAATGAACTCATGAGTGTGGTCGTCCCTTATGAATGAATTCTCAGCACTGTGCGCCGCTTTAACCTTTTTCACAAGAATTACCTAAAGGCCCCTATGAAACATCCCAGCTGAAACTCTGGTCTCACTCTGTCTGAAGCACAGGAGCAATGCTAGTTTTCAACAGAACAAAAGACTTGACATTGTTGTGGTTGTGTTAGTGTTGTAAGTTTACCATTGACAAGCTCCACGTCATGTTAACTGGAATACAGTCGACTACGACATTTACCGCCATTCAACTTAAGAAGCTAATACCATTTATACTGTAATAGAAAAAAGAAGAGAACTAAGTAAAATCAGATTGAACAGTTAATCCTTAAATGTATCCTGGGGAAAAACAGGCCAAGAATTCCCTAATGATTTAGCAAACTCTGATTGTTAATGTGTTCTGTTTGGTTCACCTCATACTTTAAGAGTTAAGCAATTCCCATGTCATGATGATGAACCTCATCAATTTTCAACTGTAAGATCTTTTAGGTGTTTAATTTTTTTTACCACATCTCCAAATTAAATTTGAGTTTATGCAGAGAAATGGCATCTGTTATAACTCCCAATGCTAACAGGTTAGATGGTCCCTTGATTAGGTCTCTTAAACCATGGCCTTGTATAAAACACATACGTCAAGACAATCCACACACAATTTCTTGCAATGCACTGAAACATATAAAAAAAATTGTATTTGTCTATTTAGAAATCAAATTGTTACTTGTTTTATGTGTCAACTTTCAATACATACATAAATTTGAGATTTTTTAATTGATTTTTTAACCATTTATATTTTACACTTGTTTTTCACTATTTCAGTTCTTAGTTAACTTTTAATTTGTGATTCTGTTTTTTGTTTCTTTTTCTTTGTTATACATACAAATAATTAATCTCCTTTTATGATTTTCAATTTTGGTGCTTGTCTCTGATTTTCACCTGTAGGAAATGTACATCTTAAAACAGGAGACAGATCAGGTGTGTTATATTCACCTTTAATACAATTTGTACTCAGGTATGAATTTTGGAATGCAACATTTAGGAAGCTTCCTTAACTGAAAATAGTTGCTTGGGATATATTTTTTATTCAGCTTTTGTAGAAGGTTTTGTCCAAACAGTAAAGCTTAGCCCTGGGGATGTTTTAAATGTTAAAAATGTTATGAACTTATTACAAGTTAAACTGGAATGTATTGCTATAGTAGACACAGCATATTAGTATGGATACTAGATCAATTTTGTATTACTATTTTATTGGTTTCATTTAGGAAGAGAACATTAACAGTACCGGTACTTTCTGGGCTTGTTGGAACGCATTTTTTTTAATTTTGCAGGCTGACACCAGTGGTAAATGTTGCCTACAGTGTGTCGGCCACCTAGGTCGCCCAGCCAGTGGGCTTTATACGATAGATGTGTAGATGGCTGAATGTTATCCCCCCAAAAAACGAAACTACTGTGGACTAATTTTTGGGGCGTATGTTAGGGCTTACTTTCACTAATAATAATTTAACAAAAAGATACATTGATTTATAAAATGTTGATTTAGTTTTAACTTTCAATTTGTTAGTTTGTCTTCCATCCAAGTTTTAATATTCTCAAAAACAATTGATAGTGATGCCATTGACTATTGAGAGTCAGTGTTGGGGCTGCCGACAACTAAGACTTCATGAAATACCTGTACAGCCTAAAATAGCAAAGAAATAGAATCAAATAAAGTCCTAGGTGTTCTTAATGATAAATCACACTTGTGCAGATTTACAAAAAAGTTAGTGTAGAATCAACTCAAGTTCCAGAGAACTCTAAGATGAAGCTTTTTGATTGAATTTTACAAATATATCCCAAGTAAAGTAAAAGAAAAAAGGAGCAGAAAGTACTTGAGACTTATGGTATATTTACCTATTTCAGGAGGATGGCGCTGTAATATTTCCTATTCAAATCAAGAAAATCTTTATTTTCAACAATCGATTGAAGAAAAAGCAGGCAAATTTGATTGCCTGTCAACAATATATCCATAAAGAAAGTATATCGTGCAGTGTCAGGAATTAACTGGAATTGCTTGCTGGCAGTAGCAGTTTTGGGGTGAATTTCTCAGTTTTAATCTTGATTCTTTCACTAAGGAAAGTAATATGTAAAAAAATAACATAAATTTGTTGGAAACCACAGTTTATATCATGCGTTTGAATTCCTCACTACCCTAAATCCTCAACAATTTTGACCTTAAGGGCATAAGTTTTAGGTAATTTATTGAATTTATTAATGCGAATTTGGAACTAAAACTGATGTTTTCCTGTTCTTTCAAGTCTGAACATAATAAAACTTAAAGATTGTTGAATTTGTTAAGCATTTAGAGTATATACACATGTAGTTGTTTACTTTAGTAAAACCTGTTTTTGATAGTAATACCTGTTTTTTAATATTTTATTTATTTTTGTTAATTTGATCGTTTTCCGTTGACTTTGTGTAATCTGCATGACATGCCTGTGTTCAGACTGACTACATGCACATTTAGCATGATTTGTGAGGTGGATACGGTATTAATATTGCATAACCAATTAGTAGTGTGTTGTAGGGATCTTGTGATTTTTGTTCATGGGGTGGTGCTTATTTGAGTTATTTAGTTTATTTGGTTTTTGGACCTTGCATTCACGCTTTATTGTCAGTATTTATGCCTTGATAAAAGATTAATCCTTCCAGAATATTTTACTGTTATTTAGTCTCAAAATCATTTGTAATTTAATGTTTTAAACATTATTGTCATGTTTCTTTTCTTTATTTGATTTAATTCTTTTCTAAAACAAGATTTTTGCAAAATTTTTAAAAAATTTTCTCTAGTTTGAAGTGTCTTGGTTAACTGTTTTTTTTTTTTTTTAAGTAAAACATTTTTAATTCTCATTTTTTATTTCTTCCAACTTTCCTCCTTGTTGTTATTAGTTTCAGTGGACTGATACTTGTGTTTTTTTACACCCACTACTATTGTTTTATTCTTGTTTGTGTTATCGCTATTTAGTAATAGATAAGTTTTATTACCTATTTTACATTTGATAATTTCACCAAGTTCAAGTGCCTTGTTTTGATTATTATCGCTATTTAGTAATAGATAAGTTTTATAAAACTTTTGCTCAATACTGATACTTGTAATACATGTTTATTATTACTTTTGGCTGATGTTCCTCTATGTTACTCGTATTACACGGCTTATTGATTTGGATTACATTTTTCTTGTTTTTATTTGTTTTCAGTACATGTCCTTTCAAAGACGATTCAGGGAACAAGTTACACCTCAGGCTCGGGCTTTGATTATGATCAGTCATGGATTGTCGCTTTGTAAGTCATATATGTCTTCTTTTAGAGGCATATAGAAGTCGAGACACTTAGAATAACATAAGATATTATGGATATTCAAATTTACCAGAATTTGAATATCCATAATATCTTATGTTATTCTAACAATATTTATTCCCAAAAAACTTCTCTAATAAAATCAATAAGATCCATGTGGTTGCTAAATGCAAAAGTCTGTAATAAAAGGGTTCCATTTTTTATTAAAGAAGACAGAGAGATTCTGATCTCAATTTTTGTTAGTATTCAAATAAGTTTATCTCTAGTAAAATGTTTAAAAAAACATTTTTTGTTACAAAAATGTGAGGACAAAAGTTGGACAATAGCTTCCTCTGCTCTAGTGATCTCATAGTTAAATGTCATCAGGAAGCCAATTTGTTGTTGAGTCCTGTTTTGGGTCCTCATCATGTCCTGTGTTGTTGAAAGTGTCATTAAGGACGTGCAGGACATCTCGTGTCAAAATTGAGCAAAATTATATTTATAGCTTAGAATAAAAGATAAGATTATGGCATTAGAAAAGACCCCCTTAGATCAAATAATGATTTCCTATCAACCACTCACTTTTTATTGCTCAGTTTAAAAGATAAGTATTAAAAGTTTATGCTGATGCAAAAACTGATTTGACATTCTTATTAGAAATAAAAATAATATAGTTTTCCATGAGCTTGTTCAGGAAGGTGTAAGTGATTTTATAAGATTATTCCACTAGAAAAAACCCAGTATTTTTGTTTCTTGGGATTACACTCTCTTATAGTATATACTGAACAGCTTCTAGTATAGAAAATTTTGCAGACTGAGACCCTTACTGGAATCGAGCCCCTGCTGGCGACTTGGTGCCTGACTCTGAGGGTCTGGGGAAAAAATTCTGAAAATACTGTTGGTCGCTTTTTAAAGGACACAAAAAATATTTCATAGAAAATACCCCCCTCTGATCATATAGATTAGACGGATTGAAGTCAGTCAGGTCATTGTGTATTCTAACTCATATGATACTCAATAGATCTAATGATTTTCTATCAATCACCCACTGAGACGCAACCCACTCAAGCACCATGAATGACATGACAATGTAGACAGGAGATGAACTTTAATTGCCTTTTTCAGGCATTTCATATTTTAAAAGCTTATTTCTCAAAAATTAGTAATTGTTGACACTTTAAATTTGTTGCATTGCAAAGAGAAAAATGTGGGCTCAGTTTTTCCAAGTTCATCTTGGGTCTTTTAAAATCTGTTCTGGATGAATTTTTTGCGTTTTTGTTACGGTTTGCTAAGGTTGTGTAGACAAAAACTGTGTTCATTCTAAGCAAAAATTAAAGTAAATGAGTTCTGTTCAAATGCGATTCTAGTACATGTATTAATTTATTTGATGTTATAGCTTTTGCATTCCAAGGAATAGAATTAAAAATTGCAATCAAATCATAATAATAGTAGAAATAATAGCTTGATCTTGGCTGAATACACACATTTGTAATCTTAGGAATCAAAACTTTTTAAGTATATGTATTCTGATTAATATTAGCCCAGGTAAAAGACTTTTCAAGACGTAAAGTGCAATTTCCTTCACCTGTTGAGCGGGCGCGTCATTGCATGAGTGAAATAACCTTAAGTAGGGCATAAACCCATATCTCAAAAAATATAAATATATAAACAAATTGGATTTTATGGTTTAAAAAATGTATTAACTTGTTTGAACTTTTTGTAGTAGTATTAAGTTCTATTCCCCATTGACTATAATCTTTAAAAAAACATTATATTACCGTTTTGATTTCTTGTGACACAATTCTCTATGGAAATTAATGTTTTCCTTTTAATATACTACAGATGTGAGTTGCCGCTGTTGTTAAAACGCTATGTTGCTATTGGTCGATTACGTCACGCAGCTAATCTAGGAAGCACTGTTCAGGAAGCCCGTTTTGTTATCCTCATTCTGGCTCCGTCTAAAGAGGTAAGCGAAATTTAGTGAATCTTTAGAATATTTAATGTTGATGTATTAGCTTTGTTTCCTTCTCTCTCTGATGCATGTTATTGCTAAAAAAAAAAACAGGAAGCGTGGGTTTTATTTCATTATTTCGTGTACCGGTAATAAGACATAGTTTGGACAAAGACATGCAATGTTTTGCAGTGAACTTGACACCCTGTTAGATGATTAAGACTTGGTAAGATAGACTCTGAAAATGAATATCCTGTGGCTTAGTCATTAGCACTGTGTTAGCGTGTGTGTTGTATTAGCTTTTCTTGTCAAATAAACCGGAGTTGTCTTTCCAGAGAAGCTGTCTTAAACCTTGAAGGTGTTTTATTGGCCACTGATTAGACCAATCAGTGAGTGCCGTTTGGTCATCTGGAAAAACAAAATTAGGCAGTTAAATTGTATTTGTGTTGATTAAAAGTTCATGACATGACCCTGATTCTACAAACGGTTCACTACCGGTGTCTTAACTGGACATAAATAACAAAGATTTCAGCCCTTGTTTTTTGGGGATTTTTTTGTTATATTTTCAAAAATTCTTTATAGAGAAAAATTAAGTTTTAAACACATTTTGATCTTGTTAAAATAAAAAAAAATCCATAGTGTTCAATATCTAATGCGTACATCCTTTTTGGCATGAGTAGAGTGCGCAGGAAGACTGGTACAGTTTAGCCACAAATCAAACTAGACTAATATTAAACATAGCAAAACTTTATCAATGTGAATTGATTGGGCTTACAACGTTTTACCAAGAGTTTGTGCTACCCATAGCTAGACTCGAATCCTTAACTGTCTCTAGACTCAAACATAATACAGCATATCTTAGAACACAGCATAACTGGTTAGCCATATGCTACTGCACTGGGTAAAACTGTTGAATCATAGACTATCCCTATGGTAAAGAGGCGTTATTGTGACATTTTTGTTGTGAGAAATATTACCATAACTGTGAGGGTAAACATCAAAGGTGAGTAAAGAATAAAACAGTGATGTCACAAGACAGTGGATGCAATTTCAGAACATGGTTTCATGATGCCCTCAGCTCAGAAAGCACCAACAATTAAATGTAAAAAAGTATTTTAATCTTTCTTTTCATTAGAAAACCACCAAAAATGCTGTTGAGACAGGACGTACATTTGGTACATTATTTGCCGACCTGGAATTCAAACACCTGTTGTTGGACGTTAAAGCAGATTGGGAGTTCAAAGCTTTATTATCAGAGCACGCCAAAAAGATTTCAAAGGAACAGAGTAACGTAGCATCCAAAAAAGCACACCTCCAACTTACTGCCTTTGATGATCTGGGAGGAGAGGTAAGCATTTAAGAGAGTTTAATTTAAATATCAACATTGATTACGGAGAAGTAATATTTTTCTACAAATCATCAGTTTTGAGCGAAGAAACGTATGGCCCTACACATTTGGTCTTTGATTTTTGTTAAAATTACTGTTAATAATATCTTTTTGTCCATCTTAATTAATTCATACTGAATGGTTTTTCTCTTAGACTATTCTAAGGGAGTTCTGTGTAAACTACCAGGGCTAAGTTATTCAAATGTTAAGCCAGCCTAAAATAAACAGCGTAACAAAGAAACTTTATAATGATGTGACGTAATACAACAATGATTTGAACTTTTGAACACTTTTGAACAACCAGCCCCAGAATGCCAAGACACTTTGTTGTTATAAACATAGTTCGACAGGTCCGTCGAATTGAATCCCAAGTTAGATGGCATCATACCAGGGGCAAAGTGTAAACTTCATCAAGGATTGTAAAGTTAATCCAAGGAAAGTTTAATACCCACATCGAAACAATCTAATAATGTATAAGAGATATAACCTGAAATATTCTGGTTTTCATCAGCCTTGGTCAACTGGGGTTTTGAACTGGAGAGCACGCCTAAAAGATTACCAAGGAACATAAATGTGCGGTGAAAATTGTTTGAGGCACTGTCAGGGAGATCATATACAGCAAAATCCCACAAAAAAAATGTTGTCACCCTGTTCCTTTCCTGAGGTTTTAAATCAACAATAGACGATGTGTCTTGTACTAGTTTGAGTCAGTTTTGAAATCCATTAATGTTCATTCTTCATCCCTAGTCGTCTCGCTGCCCGTTTGGTAATGGTATGATAGGAGATCTGAAAAGACGACTTCCACATTATATATCAGACTATAAAGATGGTAAGCGTAATCACATAGAGAATTAGGCCAACCGCGTAATTTATTAATAAATAATAAAGAATAAATAATGATTATTACTAATGTTTTTGAGATTATTTTAAAGATAAAAATTTAACAAATGACTTTCATACACTGTATGTTATATATTATTGCTTAAATAATATTTTCTGAAAATTGCTAAAAACCTGTCAATTTCTTCAAGAAATGTTAAGTTTAATTTTTGAAGTATAAAGCCAGTGCCTAAAATCTTTTTTCTTTAAGCAAATTACCTGCACAATACCTGTTCCCCAGTGTAAATTTAATTTATTTCCGTAAAGATATCCATGGTAGTTACATAAGTAAGCAAAACCTTGAGCAATTGTCCAGGGTGTGTTACTTACTGTAGTTTATTGTCTTTTCTAACGAATACCTTAATAAATGTATTAATTTCTCCAGGTATAGTTGGCAATAAGACAATCCATAAGGTGACATCCACCACCCTGTTCCTGTACTTTGCCTGTGTTCTTCCTAACATAGCTTTTGGGATGTTGAATGACACAAATACCCATGGTGCCATAGGTAAGCTTGATTTATCACCCAATGGCAAATTCTTAGTTATTACCTGTATGTCTGTTTCTGTTCTATTATTTACTTGTTTAATTGATTGGTCATATAATAATGGTATGGGAAATTCTTAGAAATAAACTCGTCTCCGACAACAACAAAGACTGAGAACAGGAGAGGCACAGCATGACACTACAAAAAACAAAGAGGCTTCCTCAACCCAGAAAGGTCATGCCAGCCACCCACTGGATAAACATTTCTCAGATCAGCTTAGTGTAATATTACACATGGTACTTCTAAATAGAGTAGAACCCATTATTAATTTGACCAAATATCATTATCATATATACGCTGAATTATTTCTGTCAATCGTAAATAGGCATGCCTTGGGGTGCCCATTTATAGCCACCATTACTGGAAAATCTCTGAAGAATCACACGTTAAGACTAATAGAGAGAAAGGTTGACATTCTTCTGAGAATTACTTTTTAATTAATGAACCAGATTTCCCAGGCCTGTCCACCTGAAAAAACACCCCTAACTCTCTTATTGCTGATTGGCATGACTTCCAGGTGAAAATCCTAGCATCTTGACATTGAATTATTACTGTGGGTCATGAATTGGTGTCTGTTCATCTGTTCAACTGCATGGTGAAAAGTTGTCAGTCACTAAGGGAAATCAGAGGAGAATAAGTGTGTTTTCAAACTTTTGTATTTGCTGTTAGTTATACCTTGATTATTTTATGTTTTAGGAGTAAAGAAGATATTGTTTTCCCAGTGTGTCGGAGGGATTATATTTGCTGTATTTGGAGGACAGCCCCTTATCGTACTGCTCACCACAGCACCTCTAGCTCTCTATACAAAAAGTAAGCCTGTGTTTGCCTTTATGTACTTTGACTAAATTTATTATAAAAGTAATGGTTATAAACAAAGAACTCCAATTTCACTTCCATTTAAAACATGAAACAGACATATACTGGTGTACTTTGTTGTTGCATGACTAGGCTGGATAGAATTGGATGAACCAATTTGAAAGTTAAATTAGGGAGGTTACTGGTGGCCCAAGGCACATGGGATTGCATTTCACCAAATTCCTCATATCAATATGCCAGCCATAGCCTATTTTACAATATTCAGATCTGTATCTGTTTTGTACACATTAACTTGAAAACATTATTAACTCAAATTAACACATTTGCTTCATACTTGGAATGTAGCTTTCTCCTGTTAAGAAGGTGGATGCGATTACATTCCACCAAATTTGGCATACCAATATGGCCATTGTGTATTTACAATATTCAGACATGTATACTTTGTGAACGCAATAACTTGAAAACAAATTAACAGGTTAGCTTGAAACTTAGAATAAAGCTTCCTTCGGTTAAAAAGAGTGCATTCTGGGATTGCATTCCACCTAACTTGGCATACCAATATGGCCGCCATTGCATATTTTACAATACCGGTATTCAAACCTTTATACATTTGTTGTTAACATGATAACTTCAAAACAGTTTCACAGATTAGCTTCAAGTTTGGAATGTATCTTCCTCCATTTAAGACAATGGGTGGGATTGTATAATACCACTTCTGCACACTTACAAGGCTGCCAATGCCTAGTTTTTAATACAAACATGATCACTTATCCTTTATTAACAAATCACAATTCTCCCAAACTTTAATTTGTTATTCACCAAGTTTATATGTTTGCTTGTTTCAGTTATATACACGATATGCCATGACTTTGATCTGAATTTCAATGCCATGTTTGCTTGTGTTGGCATTTGGAATACATTCTTCCTGCTCATCTACAGTATATTTGATATAAGTAAACTGATGAAGTGGTCATCAAGGTATGTTAAGTTTCTATTCAATCTAATAATAGTGTAAACCATTTAATGTTATGTGTTGATGAGCTCATATAAAACCATGTACACAATTGCTAAAAAATCTTGTAATCAACTCTGCCCTCCAGTGATGTTATATTTTAAAAAAACAGTGAAAAAAAAAAATGCTTAATAAATATGTCTTTCAAAGATATGAAATATTCAGGAATATGGTTTTTAGAAATTGAATTTTTAATTCTTATTACTATGAATTTCTGTTCATATCTTTCATGGTATGATTTACAATATTTTGTTAGTTTCAAATAAAGAATCTTTCTGGCAAAAAGAGCTAGGTTTGAGCTTACTGCATTCATACGGTCATACTTATACATGTATAGGACTGGATAACAATTATCTTTCCAACACATGAATTGACTTAACATTATAAGATTGTGTTGGGATCACAGCCAACTTTTGAAATACACAGCCTCATAACAGTCGAGTACGTTTCAACATGGCGTTATACACCAAACAAAAGGTCATATTTATAATAAGTTTAAAATTGTTTACATAAATATGATTAATTGTTGTTTTTCCAGGTCAACAGAAGAAATATTTTCTTTATTTATAACCTGTGCATTTTCAGCGGATGCAATTAGAGATACAATCAGAAGTAAGTAGGCCTATGAAGTAGATGATTTTGTAGTACTTAAATTTGTACACAGTTTTATATATTGGTACCTTAGATGAAATTCCAAATGTATGTAAGGCTAGGTAACTGGCTTCATTAGTTAAGGATATTACTCTGGAGACAATGTTCTTCCCTGTGCCACTAAGGTGCTTTAATTTAACACTTCCAATCTCCTTTCACATATACTGGAAAATCTCTGTATGTGGGAAATCAGCCATGTCTTGTTAGAGTCACAAATGCTTGTGTGGGAGCCTAGATCAAGTGCCCTGGTGCTCTCTAAAGCTGATTTGTTGTGGTGTCCTGTGTTTTGTCTTGTAACATATTGTGGTTTCTTCTATGTTGCCAGTGTTGCTTAGGGTGACCTCCTTCACCCATTGGGCTGACACGTCGTCATATTAGTGAAATAACCTTAAGTACGGCATAAATCCCATTCAATCAGTTGTTCAGTCCAGGTGTTTGGATTTGTTTTACGTCTTTGTGTAGCAATTACATGGACAGGTTTCACCCATGAGTAACAATGGCAGCAATGTGGGTGCTTAATTTGTTAATTTCTGGGTTTGCTGTATTTACTTTGACGTCATATCACCTGTTTTTTCTTCTTCAGATTTTGAATTAAACTATTTCAACAAGGCTTGTGAACAAACTTTGGAAAACCTAAACACAACAGTTACACCATTATTGACTACAATAGCAATGAATCTAACTGATCAGGATTCACAGATCACTCCAGCAGAATGTCTGAAAGAGAACAGTATATTATTTCTGTTGTTGATGCTGGGGACAGTATGGCTGGGCTTGACTCTTTTTAACTTTACTACTACGTAAGTAACTTCTTTAAATGGCATCTTAGTAAGTACCAAGTAAGCTTTGTAATTGTGACA
>JAVFBZ010133715.1:0-16482 GCA_032466195.1 Katharina tunicata
CAGGGTGAAGTACATCCCTGTGTAAAGTGGAATAACCGTTTACAGCGATATGGACAGCTTTGCACCGCGACGAAAGTGTTATAATGAGGTGTAAATAACGAAACAAAAAAACGAATTCGAGTAGATCCCACTCAGTGGATGCGATCTTCGTCAAGAAGCTGACTGTTAGCTTCCTTATTTTAGTTAAAACGTTTTATACTGTTATGCTGTTAAAGCGTTTGGTAGGAAACTTTCTATTAGTATTCAAGTATTATTTCATGACATTCGATCACGTATTAGTGGGAAAATATTGATTAACTGTCCAGAGGGTGGTAAATTTATTGAATAAAACTATGTAGAAAAGCTTTTTTCGGGCAAGGTTTGTCCGACCGGTACTGACAGCGAGCTGAATTCCGTTGGATAATATCGCATATAAAAATCATAAATTGAAGGAAATGGAGTTTAAAGGGTAATACCGTCTCCAGATGCATTACAATTATTTTTAATAAATTGTCATTCTGAAGACATCAATATTGGCGAAGAGATCACTCCCTCTTTCTCTTCAGTCGTAACTAATACAATTTGTGTTCTTTATTATTCAACAACGAAAAGCCTTAAACGTGTCACATTATTATTGTCGAATGAATTCATGCTATGGCTTGAACTAATCCCTAATTTTCATCGACCTGACAGCCTGAATCCTAACGATGATGAACTGAAGAACATTAATACTATTTGCTTGTTTGACGGGCCAGAGGAGATGACGAATCTTCACGACCTTTTATACCTTCCGCAGGCGGGTGGCTGGGCGGGAGCCTCCTGTAACCTTGTGCTCTGTGGGCCTAGGGGCATCATGGAGACGATGTATTATGGTTTCCTATAAATATATTGTAGTGTCTTCTGTGTTGCCAGTCTCATTTAGGATGGTGTCCTTCACCCATTCGTCCAGTAAACCGGCATATTAGCGATATAACCTTAAGTACCGCGTAAATCCCTAAAATAATGGCTACACTAGTTTTCACACTAGTTCCTTGCAAATAAGTCTTATTTGCGTTAAAAAAGGTGATATTCTCATAATAATTTTTTTGTTAAATGATAGACCACATTTGCTCCTACGTATTTGTTTTTAGCAAATGGAGTTTTATAGTCATGGTATACATGTAATTGGAATACCAATTGAAATTAAACACACCAATCAAATTAATTAATTTAACGTTGGATGTAGGTACCGATTTCATGTCTTGAAATGGTCGCACAATAAGTAGATGACGTCAGCACCCATAAACCGGTTATGAAAACTATTTACACATTCATGTTCACCATTATCTTCACTTGGATTCTCATTTGTCTTCCTTAACAAAGCATATTTACAAATAAAATTGTTTGCTCGTTTAAGGCATTTTTTTTTCGCTCAAGTTACAGAATTCGTAAAACAACAGTTCTCAAAGTATGATCCATTAGGGCTTATTTACTGGCTGATTCATGCATTGAGAAGCTCATACTTGTAAAGAGATTTTCTTTTATAATGAGAGGTGCATTATTGAAACATCATTTTCAAGCAATACGGATTACACATTCATCCTGACCTCGGGAAACTCTTACAATAGATCGATGGAGCTGTCACCGTTTTCTACAATGGAGATAGCATTAACTAATAACACGTCTTATTGGCGTTAAATTGATTACGGTACTTAGTTGCAAGGTTTTACGCTGTGCCGGGAGATATATCGGCTTGCACCGAGTCCGTTACAATAATACAAAAACGTTATCCAATAGCATTTAGACTGTAATCTTTAATATAATATATTTCACTAAAAGCGATTCCTTGTTGAATACAAGACTACTAATAAGACTTAAACAATAAGATAGATAATAATTGATAGAGGTTGTTTTTGGCCAATATTAGTTAAGATGACACTGTATATGGTCTGTTAAAGACGCGAGTTCAAATCCCGGTGGAGGCACGAAACATTTTCTTTCTCTACATTTGTACAAACATATATAATCTTTTAGCTGGCATTGAATCGGTTGCAGGAATATAGAAAAATTGTCCATGATAAAAAAAAATATATATATCCTATGTTTTTCTAGATGTTTCGACTCCTTTATGCCTATAAAAGAAAATATTAAGATTATAATCCTAAATATAATACATTTAGCTAAAAGGTATTTCTTATTGAACATCAGACGGCTGTTTTTGTTGAATCAATAATATGAATGAAGTGTCTCAAACAAGGATAAAAAACAATGAATATCCTATGTTACTCTAGGTGTCTCGACTTCTTTTTGGTCTCTAAAAGAAAATATTAAGATTGTAATCCTAAATATAAAATATTTAGCTGAAAGGTATTTCTTATTAAACATGAGACAGCTGTTTTTGTTGAATCACTAATATGACTGTAGTGTCTGTACAATGATAACAAAATAATAAATATCCTATGTTATGCTACGTGTCTCGACTTATTTATGCTTCTAAAAGAAAATATTAAGATTATATTCCTAAAGATAATATATTTTGCTAAAATGTATTTCCTATTAAACATAAGACAGCATTTTTCCTGCAAACGGGTCAAATGTGTTCACTTATTCATCTACAGACCACAAACAACTGATAAAGCTAACAATATTTGTGTTCGCAGACTGAGACATCTTCACCAATGTCGCCCTGACCCGGTACATTATTTAGTGGATACTTTTTCTATAATTCTCTGGTGTTATATCAGCTGGCGTTGTCTCAGAATGGAAAACAACAATATACCAGTCCAGTTCGAAGAGCGACATATACATGGACTCCGACCTGAGGCAAGAACCGACGGGTAAATAACACGGTATTTTAAATGCTGTTATTAAAATTTAATAATGCATAAAATAAATCGCACTATTTAACATTTTGTAAATTTTCTCACTGTCTACCGACTCATGTGGGCGATGGACAGCTTCGTTTAATCTGTTGTCCGCCATTTAAAATACTGCGAAGTTAAAGGCAAAATTTATAAAATAAAATGCTTTTTATTTATTTTCCCACAACCCTTGATACATGCTTGTGTGACTTAAAGGTACTATACCGCAGAATTTCGGCCAAAACTCGACTGAAATAATAATAAATGATGTAAAATCTATAATGCGACCTGCATTATAGGTTTTACATCGTTTAATATTATTTTAATACGGTAAATCGCATATTCTCGAGGTTGATATTTTTTGAAAGATTATACTTTGGGCCAAACTAGAAAAATATAAACAAAAAACCGGTTTAATTCGTTTTAGTCAATTTTTGGCCCTTTGTAGTACCTTTAAATGTCGCAAAATACTAGTTGTATGTATGTATGGGATGGAAATGGCATTTGGATAGAATTACATGGTATGTTTACAAATATTACCAAACACGCGGAAAAACAAGCGACAAGATCACGTGATACTTTTCAGCACTCCTTTAGCATATGAGTATACAGTTCAATCCACTGTACTGTAGAGTTTATGAAGATACTAAATACAACACATAGCCCATACAAGGTTTATGGAGATAATATACAAAACAAGAAATCACCCATACAATGCTTTTTTTAAATATTACATACAAATGAAGAAATCACCCATATAGTGTTTATGAAGATAATACACAATACAAGAAAACCCTTGTAGTGTTTGTGAAGATAATACACAAAACAATATATCACCCTTAGAGTATTTATAAATATTTTTCATAAATCAAGAAAAGTGGTACCAATTTTTGTTCAGAATAAATCTAAAAATGATTTTTTGAATAAACCAAAATACACCCCATGTATGTCTCGAATGTGTACTTAAGCTCATTAAATACGTTTAGTAGAGTTAAGCTAATCAGCGTAATTAGTTAATAGACAATGCATTGCACAAATATAAACTCGTTTCCTCGAACCTACGCATATCCTCATACTCAGTGCAATTGATATTATTTAACTTCATCAGTCCTGCAATTATTCATTTACACAAATTTGAGTGTAAAAGGTGGTTAATTTTCTCATCCTAATTCAACATCCAACAATCAATATGCAAGAAATCTTTGTTAAAAAGACCGTTTTTAAATCACCGTTGGACGTGTTATTTTAAATCTAGTGCTTCGTTCAGAGTAATTGATGGGTTGGCTAGAAGTGTCATGTGTTGATTACTATTAGATTACACTGACAACTTCACTTTTTTAAATGTACGTGTTCTAAGAAGTTATGTCAGGTTTCTGAGCCTCTGTAAGGTAGAATATCAATTTTGTAACGGTGTCATTTCATTTATTTGACGAGCTGCCAATCGTGGAAAAAATATACAAAATGATGTGAAGTTATAGAGTTTGTGTTGTAGTTTATGGTTTTGAAGAAGATCGTATTACCTAGCGACACTATTCATAAAGCTGGTGACGGCAGGAAGTAAACTTGATCATAATGCCGACTTGGTATACAATTTCCACACAATCCGGAAATTTCCAAAGAAAATCTGCAGTAGGTACTTTTTGGGATGAAGTAGACTATTATTTGATTTAACCTTAATATTCATACTGAATAGCCCATTAACGAGTGTGTTCCTTTCGTTATCCGGAAGCAAACCTTCTGTTGATAAGAAGATCCACAATGACGCTAAATGAAAGATATTCTACGCGCACATTTTGTGGTTTTGATTTGCTCAGTTTATGTAAACAATCAGATGAATTGCACAGCTTATATTAAACCGTTCGGTGCAACATCTGTGTATAACAGTGTGTGTTTTTCACAACAAAGGCAATAAGCTGTAGCCGTATAACCCTTGAGTGCGACACTTAACATGAAACAAAACCTGTAGCCTTAACAAAGCATGATTTCAATCTTTTGATGACTATCTTATATTTTTTCATTCATACGGTCGTTTTAGTGTATATAATCGAGGCAATTGTCAGACACTTTTATTGTACAACCTAAACACTGGGTGTCTGAAAGTTAACATCACATCATATAAAATAACATGCCAACTGATTTAATGCTGTTCAGTGAGCAGCATAAGAATCACATTAAGGATTTACTAAATAACCCTACAGGTTTGATTTCGACTGGTTTCATGCTGTTCAGTGAAGAACATACGAATAACATTAATGTTTTACTAATTGACGCACAACCCTACAGATTTGCTCTCAAGTTGTCGAGCACCCTTCATATACAATCTATTGTCTAATTTTGAGCAATTATTCATGTGAGCATTTCCATGCGGATGCCAATTTGGCCCTTTGTTTCCCGTTCGGAGGGATCTTGAAAACAGACACAGTTGTTAACTCGATACCCTGTGGTACAATCTTCCACTGGGCGGAAGAACGTGCGCACGAACTTCTGCGTTACCAGTGGCCATCTCTTCTGTTTATTGTAACGTTTGGTTTTTGTATTGCCATCAAGGAAAAACAGCCTGCAGAAGAAATAAAGGTAATCACTGTAATGAAAGGCAAAGTGAAAGGGACAGCAGGCGAACTTTGCGAAAATACAGCTCAATTTAGATTATATAAAATTAAGGTTAGAACATTTTGTAAATTTGAAGCACTTGGAGGCATTGAATTCACAACCCTCAGTCACAAGATAACCATCAATATTGTATGTAGGCTGTCCAAAGCGAGCTATAGTCGATAGTCCATATCAAAAGCTAGAGCCCTGTGTGGTAGACTGAATGATCGATTTGGGAGACCTACTGTTGTTACAACACATGCATTTGTAGTGTATTCTCAAAAGAGAGTACTAATCATCACCAAGTAGACGGAGGCGTAAGAGTATATAACTGTTAACTGTAAAAGTTCCCTAGCCGTGCCTCCACCTTGGCTCTGAGTGTCCATCCCTGCACCTACCGAAGTGATTTAATGCTTTTTCAGTAATAAGATACTTTGATAAATAAGGAGCGATTATTTTAAAATAAATGATGACAATCTTATTCTGTTGTTAATATACAAATTAATTTGAACTGGGTAAAGGATCGGTATTTTAGTGATTAAAGCGTGTGAAAGACCAGCTACAAATATTTGAATTGCTGTCTGGGCTCATTTGCACCATACCGCAAGAGAACACGTGTGTGCTGTGGGGGAAAGGTTCAAAATCAATATATTCCACCAACTTCTACCAGTTTAAAGATGTCAAAACCTATCATATCTATTCAAATGACAGACTTGCAGATTTGCGTAGAGAAGGACAAACGAAAGTAATGTCATTATTTAATAAAGTTACTCTTGCCAAGATAATTAATTAAGTAAGGTGTCTAAATTGAACGAATTTAACCCATTTAATGTCGAACTTACTTGATATTGTTAATATTTAATATTTTTCTGTAGATAGTTGTGTGCGATTTTCATGACAACACACGCCCTTATGGTATTTGTATGCGTAACATCCTACATAATACCCTTCAAAGTTTGCATGTTAAATGAGTTATTTTTCGGATGGTCGTTAAATATATCATCAAAGGGTGGAGATTATATTGGCTATTTATCACCCTGTCGAGCATCGTTTTCAGATAGTTATTTTAAAAATCCTTTGACTTCAAAGGTTTGAGTTTATGGGCTTCTTTGACAAAACTCCTTTTTAAATGCCATATCAAAAAATAATTGAAGATGATTGCACACACCGGGGCCTACAGGCTTCTTTTACTGAGCAAACAAACTCATAATCGGTCTGTATGATGTTCATCAGGTCTTCACGAAGTCTCCCCAACTGAAGCCCTTTCAAACACAGTGACAGTGAAGTAAGGGTTATCGGGTTGGACACAAGCACATAAGGTATAACTGAAATTGTTCTTTTTATTTCAACCCTTTAAGATAAATATTATTTTACTCCAGCTAGTTTGCCCTCATGGAATAGAGATACTAAACTTCATTTTCTTTAACTGGTATAAATTAGTGATTAAAAAATCAGTGGAGGCCATGTGTAAATATTATCTAGACCAGTACTTTGAAGTCTGTTAATTTTTGTTCTCATTAATATGGATTTAAATTGGTTGAATTAGAGTTACATTACATTGGAAGTTTACTTAATATATTTCAAGCGTAAATCACAGATCTTGAGAAGACAATACATCTAAACAAATTGCTGGGGGGAGTACGCCGCGTAACCGTTGCTAATTATAAATAATATGTTCGTCTTCCTGTTATTTTATGATTCAAGCAACAACAGAAGAGAAGATTTTCACTCTTATGAAGCACAACCTTTTTTTTAAACACGCTAAAGTCATCTTTGCGCTGTTTTGAATAACGATATACTGATCGATCTCACCGATTTCTTAAATTGAAGTGCATGACGCTTATGCTAGATGTTTTTGTTTAAACCTTGCAATTCCATTTCTGCTATTAGAGTTTAGGAAAGTCTTACTTTGTGGTTCAGAACAATAATACAACAATGTTAATAAAGCATTCATGTAAATAATTGTTGTATTTTCTTAGGGTGACGCGCCCTGGATTTGTTTAAGTGTTGGCTACAGAGGTTCATTTTCTGTCTCTTCTATAGCTTCGAACGGCCTAGTCGACCTACATGTATATCATGATGTGTAAGGGTAGTTTTCCGCTTTTTTGCCATACACTGGCCACAAATTTGAACATATGAGCTACATTGTAAATACTCACGAGTACGACGTTAGATTCCAATCAGACAAATACATAAATATGTATAGGATAAGGTGATACATTTCATGTGAAATCAGATACGATTGACTTCCCCGGGGAGAAATGATGTTCGACTCCAGATTACGAGGATTAAACCAGTTGACTCAGAACAAATTAATTAAGGGTTTAGCAAAGTGCTTTTGTCTCGGACTCGTGATTTACAATCTGGAAGAGTCGGATTCCATATAAGCAAGTATCTGAGTTAAATTAATAGTACATATTAACCCCTGGCCAAACATTTAATTGTATCTTTGTTGCTTTCAACAGATAATTTATTTTATCTCTCTCATGCAACACACAGTGTCATTAAAAACGACTGTATTTGTAAAATGAGGAATAAACTTGGTTATTTTCTTAATCTCAAAGTAGGGCTTAATGCAAGGAGAAATGTATGGCATCCATCCACATGCTTGCAAAAAATTCAGGGCCTTGTCTTCTAAGTAACGATCATTCTTCTGAGTATCTTTTGTACTAGCTACTTTAGTTCATAACTATAAGGCTTATCTCCCAAAAAAAGATACAGCTCGATGTTTCATTCTCGAAGAGCACAGTACAGTGAACCTGAGATAATAGATGACGTTGATTAAGTGTTTTTTGTTTGATTGGTGATTAACTTCGTACTCAAGAGTATAACACCTATATGACGACCGTTGATTAACTGAAATAGTTTTTAAACATACCACGATGTAGAGCAACAGTTAGTGCCCAAAGGACACATGCATGTTATCACAAGTCTCAACAGAAATCGGGCAGAATATGGCATTTGTTTGCTGCTCACCGACGCAATCAAGAATATTAGACTACGACTAGTAGTGTTGGCATTTGATGGATAATCTTTACCATATCTTTGCTTCCATTTAAGATTGGGTTGACAGGTATTCACATAAAAACCTTAACATCCCTTGAAATAATTCTCAGGACTATTACAAAAAATCATGCCTTTGCTTTACGTTCTGACGTGGTTAATTACAGAAATATTCTCTGATCATTGTCTCAAACAAACATTGTTTAAAACTACATGTAGTTAAGTTCAGTTGATGCCATATACACATCTTTAAATCTACTAGGCCTACACAGCCTTTGTGTTCGGGAATTCCAAGAAAAACCACTGGTAAATCGAAGCCACCAAAGAACCTTCATTGGCCAGAAATTAAGACTGCGTTATGCCACGATAGAGTTTTGACTAAAATACCTTTTGAAAACAAAAGTCGGATTTCTGGCTGTATAACAGGATGACTTATTCCGAGTGTAGCACCAAATCGTTGTGTGCAAACAATTATAAGCACATTGAGTTTGTCAGCCTCATGATAATTGTCGAGGCAGTCACTCTGATATTTGATATTCAGTCTTTCATTGTACAATACATTACCTTAGTTGGGTATCACATTTCACACTAATCGATTTTTAAAATATAAGTTAAAACCATGCGATTGTAGATGTAGAACTCTGAGCTTATATTTAAATTGATTGGTAGAGGTATATTAACTTTCCTCGCCGGTTTTGCCACTCCAGGAACTCGGAATCTGACACAGTCGTTCTAAATGTAATTTGCCGACAAAGGTCATTACTCTAGGGTGACATTTGATATAAAGATAAACTGCCTTGAAAACCCACTTAGTTAGATAAGATGTCTGGAACGGTCCTTAAGATCTGTCAATAACAGATACATTTACTTGACATTTGGTCTCTTGGTAAACCCATTTGGACTCCCACGCTGTAACCAATGCTGAACGAATTGAGTAAACAAACATCAGTAAGGTTACGGTTATTGCACTATGGCAGGTCAATTCTCCAGTGTGTATGACTTAAACGTAATTGTACAGATAACAACATGTCAACGTATTATAACTGGATATATATATCATATCATCCGAGTTGTACCGTGTTATTAAACTTCCGTTGAACTGAACAGTTGTCACAAGTTTGACTTTGGTTACATTCAAATTTCGACTTTATGGATAACAACTTTTTTCAACTTATTTCTTCTCAAGCGACGTTTTTCTATACAAATACTAGTACTGGTATCAAGCATATTGATCAATCGTGGAAATAACAAGGAATATATATGTTTCAACGAATTAAGCCAGACCAAGACAGGTATAATCAGCACACTTACAACCAGAGCTCAAAACATATCCTCCGCCAAAGAAGCCTTAGACAAACAAACTCAACACATTAAATATGCGTTCATTATCAACAACTGCTACCCCAAAGAAATCACTTAAAAAGCCTTCAACATAACACTTAATCAACAACCTTCTTCAAAACCCACCAAAGATCCCCCCCCCATCTGTATAACCTGCCCTCTATTTTGAAAAAAAACAAAACAAAAACAAGTCACCTTTCAGGAGAATCCTCACAAAACTTCACATTGACAGTGTTTTTACAGTGGACTCTCTCTCGAAAACATTTTAAATGCAAATGGCAAGCGCCCCATTCAACCCTCCCACCACCTAATGGTAGCGTTTACAGGATTAGCTGCTCTTGTAACGAAGAATGTATTGGTGAAACCTCAAGACCCCTATCCCTCCGAATAAAACACATGGCCTCATCAAAACAAAAAGACTCCAAATCAGCTATCTCCGATAACCTACAGACACACCCAGATGATACAATTGATTGGGAAAATATAACCTGTCATAATACAAACATCCCCACCCTGAGCTCAAGAAAGTTTACGGAAGTCACACACATAAAAAACACAAACCAGCAATGAACAGAGAAATGGAATTTCAAATGTATATGCAAAACTGATTCTATAATACCATGCTCGTTTCATTGATTTGTTATACTAATAATGTATATACCCTTTTTACTGGCTTAATTTATTAAAATATGTATATAGTCCTTGTTATTTACATGATTGATCACAAACGTCGCTGGCGAAGAAATTCAGAACTTATCCATAAAGCCTTAATTTGTATGTTGTTGGTTATATTACAAATATCGATAGTTGCGTGTTTATCTTAACAGGCAAACTCTTATTTAATAAACGGACATGTTTGTTTGTAATTACCGTCTTCTAAGTAATCCCTATTACATATATCGTAAACAAGTATATTGGTGTCCTGATGTGTCGATTAACATGTTTGAGACGGTGTAAATCGTTTTCACATGAACTCACCAATTGTCTGTTGAACCCCTCGAATACGAAAGCTTGAAATTGACATATCTGAACTGCATCAACAATACATATCAGATCAGCTATAGTGGCAACAATATTTATCAGAAAAACTTGACGTCTTGAAAATACATTAATTTCAATTTCGTTTCAGGTGTTGATAAAGCGAAAAACAAAATGGCATTGGTCGTCGGGACAAGACATTACGGGGAGCTCTTTCTATGATTCTTCTGTATTTAAAAAGAATAAAATGTTTTTGTCACCATGAAAGATATCCAAAGAATAAACAGTTTTTTTCCAATAATGCCGATGCGCATTGCTATATTTAAAACCTTAAACCACACACATGCATAAAAAGACCAGATATACATATTTTATGTCAGACCATTGTTCCATTATTGAGCAAAACTTTCGACAAACGGCTCGAGCATGATATAGGCCTCTTCTTAAATTAATTTTAAAGATCCAATGCCATTAACACTGATTCCAACTTATGGCGTATAAAGGACAACACCCCAAACTGCCATTATTTAAATGGCACACTGGTACATCTATATTGCGGGTGGTAAGGTGTGAGCCTCCTGTGACCTGGTGCTCTGAGCTAAGGCATATATGGAAGCCGGTTCGGTTGTGGTGTCCTGTACTTGTTCTGTATAGGTACTGTGGCGTCTTCAATGTCGAGTGCCTTCCTACACTCATTTGGCTAGAACGCCTTCATATAAATGAAATAACGGTAAGTAGGGTGTAAAACCAAAAATCAATAAATCAACAAACCAGACATAAGCTGCTCTCTGTTGACAAGTCATTGGTCCAGTTCCTGTGTGTCTAATTAGGTGGTGGAGGAATCACAGAGCCAGTCATTACTAGCGTATTCGTGCTCGTCTTGGAACGTGATGTTATGGATTACTCGGCTAGTTAGTGCCAGCAGATGGCTGAGGTTCGACAAGTGATGTTTAGGCAAAACTGAAAATGAGGTTTGCTTGGCAGCACGCCCTGTGGAAGTCCGGCATCTTTTTCTGATTTCACACGTTTTCGAAAGCGACAAGTGCAAGAAATAAAATATGGTTACAATCGATTGCCTTGATTCCATGCCAAGACCATGCACTTCAAGTGAGCATGTTACAATCGAACTTGTTTCGATACACTGTTTCTTGTTAAATTATGTTACTTGTTGCACGGAAAACCAAATGTTACCAAATGTGTTCGATTTTGTATCACATATTTTGACTTTATCTGCAGGCTGGTTATCTTGGCAAATTAAAATAAGATATATTTTATATATTATAGAACTTCAGGATTTGCTTTGCCAAAGATATATGTGTTGAATATTCCACAACGTGTTCGTCTTATTGTGTCACGTTGAGCATGACCATGCCGTAAGCAACTAAATGAAATTCACTTGGACGCCATTTTGTTTGACTGGTTCACAAATAAGCACACATGATGAAATACGGCCTCATCACTCGTTGTAAAAAGACAATCGGAAGTAGTCAGGCTTTCTTCACGCACTGCAAATACCAGATAAAACAGCTTGCCGGCGTTAATAAATCCTAAAGATCGCTTATGTCTTCCATTAGCGGTTTGATATGTATTCACAGTCCCATCGTGTGTCGTGTCTGGTCTTTGAAACCTGTCAGCTGTTTGGGCATTTTTCCATAGATTGCTAGCTTCTTGGAGTGGCTCCTGCTGTATACTTACCATCCGGTAAAACAGAAGATGGTGTCGAATGCTGTGTGATACAGATCAGTTGCTAAATGAATCGTAGAGGCTATGCTGAGGAAGAAACGACAAATTGGCTAGAATTCGTCTCACACAGTTGAATCCCTAACTTATACTAATCACGTGTTAACTAATAGCAGGCGCTTGTACATGGTTTAAGAACATCTATGTTGGCTTCTGGTTGCATAATATGAGCAACCACATTAAATAAATTAAATAATAACATTTGCTTGATTTGAATATTTGCAGCCTTTGCCTTGCATAGTCCAGCACTCCTGTAATAATATCCTGTCTTTAATTTAATTCTGGAGCATGCTGGGTAAAATGGTTCTTGTCGGTAATTTGATGTGCAATGGGCACACAACTTTCTAGTAGCAGCTCGCCCCTTTCCGACGAATCGATTATTTTTTTACTCAGACGGAAATGCACCAACATTTATCATTTTAGACTGTTACTGGTCCCTTTCACATACATTCCCCATGATATAAAGATTCCTTTATTTTGCATGTTTTATGTACTTTTCCATTTTGTTGATAATATATAATACAGGACTGCCATGTATATGAATCACACTATAATGGCTGAATGAACGCACATACATATACTTCCTTCAGTTTGTTCTAGACAATCCGCATTTTTGGACTATAGACCACCAACATTCACACTATTGTTTTGCTCTTCTGAGCCCGTATTCTGAACTTAAAAATAGTGCTTTTATGATAACGAGACCATGTTCATAGATTCCTCTGCGGTCGCGAGTTCAATCCTCGTAGAGTGGCAGTGAATTGATATGCCGGCCAGCGAAAGGCTCGCTCACACTGAAACATCGGCCGTGTTTAAATCAAGCAAAATAATACAAATGAGTGCCGATCGACTAAAAATGCCAGTTAACCATCGGCATACATTAACATGTTAGGTCAGTTTCGCTTGGTACTAAATACGGGTCAGAAATACGGCGTAAACTATCTCTCAAAGAATTATAATCCAGGTGTAAATTTGCCAGTCAACAAACCTTTGTCTGATAGAAATAAGTTATAGGAAAGACAATTTAACACTTTACATGCCAATATGTGGCATTGGATCGTATTTTATTTTCTTGGACAACGAAACCAAAAATGTTTTTAAAACTTGACGGTTCTCAGACCCACCTTCTTGACAATGTAATAAAGGACATTATTGTTTGTAAGGTCGGTTTTCTAAGTGAATATCATTCATGTCGTAACATATGCATACCAGTGCCCTCATGTGTCAATCATGCTTTGATGGTGTTAATCATTTTCACATCAACACACCAATCGTCGTCATATTGGCTATGCGGTATTTTATTCGGAGCACTTCTTAGAGTAGCTCTAGTGTCACTAACCTTTGCAGAAAAAATTGACATCTTCCAGCACACATAATAATTTCCATGCAATCGTCTTTGATACATTTGGTGCAGCTAAACAAAGGGTATAGGCCATTGGGTCAAGATTTTATGGAGAGTGTATTCAACGAATGCTCTGCCTTTGAACATGGCATAATATCTTCACATACCCATGAAACATAAGCAAAACATAAAATCTATGTGTCGAACATTCATATATGTCGTCTTAAAGCCTAAATTCAACGACGTTTTTGTATATTAGTGTCCTGTTGAATGTTTTATTTGACAAATATGAAGAACGTGGTTTTATGCAATTGAATGAAAATTCATCCGTTTTCCTTTGGATGGCTGAGAAATAAGCATTCACAATGAACTACTGCCTCCACATTCGATATAGAAAGACTCAAGAGCGGAAGCTGTGGTCAGACTGACATGATGAAACAGCTTGTTGACGTAATTAAAACATAAAGATTGCCAAATAACGTTTATGTCTTCCATTTGATATTTCTTAACATTTCCATCGTGTATCGTCTCTGACCTTTTAAACCAGTTACAAGTTGGGTGCCCTGGACTGTAGGTTGTCAGTATCTTGGCGTGGGTTCTCCTGTCTCGATTTCTTTCTGTTAAACAAAGACTAAGGTCGAAATCTTTTTGAAAGGTCGGAGGTCCAAAAGGGAGCTTCCAAAGGGAACGTAGGATTCATTATGAAGAAGAGACCTACAATTGTATATAATAACTCTCACACATTTGAATCCCTTACATATAATGATAACAGATTAAATTATTATCGGCGGCTGTATGTGGCTTGAGAAACACGAAATATTTCGGGTGTGTTAAATTTGCAAATACTGTACACACTTAAATGGGCCCTGACGTGACTCAGGTGGTTAAGCGTTGCACTGCTGAGTCCCCCTCACTGAGGCAGGAATACATGTTCGAATATGTCCCCCATGCAGTGGACCTTTGTTATATATAGAAAATTTTCCGGTGGCTGCAAAGTTAGCGAGGTGTTTTTTTTTCACGGTTTTTCACCATACACCAGCAATGCAAAGTCGTCATATAAGTAAAATATCAATCAACTAAATACAACAATATTTGAAGAAGATAAATTTCTTATTCCACAAACATATTGAGGCAAGTAGATTAATGGTAACCCGTTCGACCAGGTAGCAGGTTTTAGTGGTACGAATGCATATGTGAAGTCTGAATCTGTACTCCTTGAGACTGGAAAAAACTTCCATTGGCCCACTCTACTGGTTTCCAATGTGACATGATGACGCGAAAAATATCTAGGCGTCAGTCAATTAGGGGCGCCTCTTGGAACTAGATGTCAAGGCAGACAAGAGCGAATCCTGCTCCATTTCGTCAATTGTCACAGTTATGGTAAAATAAACATCACGATCAATACTTCAACGTGAGGCAGTGTTAGCGGCTAACTGTGCAACTATCTGTTTTATTGCACCATAAGTGTACCAGATAAGGCATACCCATTTTTACTTTCCACCAAGTGGTGTGATTTGTTCTCTGACTTTCCTGATAACAATCACAAACAAATTAACAAAGCAGGACACGATAACACTTAAGGTGTTGTTTAAGTGGCATGTAGAAACTGGGTACATAACCATAACATGACTCAGATGGATTTTTAATTAATATACCCAGAAGTTGAAAATCCACCTTAGTCATGTTTTTGTAACACTTAATTGCTTAATGCTGGTTAAAATTTTCACGTTACCTTAAAATATATGATTGGTACTGCATTTAACATGTTATGTGTAAGGTATGTTTTAATTCAGCAGTGACGCGGTACCATATCAGTCGGCAGGGATCCCTTAAAATACTGAATGAATCATACACATATAGTTTTTCACTGACCTATACTGATCAACCCTTTATATTTTGTCTCGTAAGATTCATAAACTTACGTTTCCTACTAGCGGTCAAATGAAGTTTCAGAATAATGGAAGCACCAGCATCGCTATTTAATGGGCGTATACTTCTTTTTGGTTTAAACCGGCGTGGTGATAGCAGGGCTATCAACGTATGGATAAAAAGTCTGACACAAAATATGTAATTAAGCCAAACACTGTCATGCTGTTTTAAGTTAGCATTTGACGGTAACAGTATTCCAACAGAGTAAAACACTTACAGTTTTATGGTTGAGTTATTGTGGCTACTGTATGACACCGCCGCCATTCAAGTGAAATAATATTGGGTACTGCATTAAACACCAAACAATCAACCAATGTAGCGAGCATTTACGCGGGCATGTAACTGACATTCATGTTAGGTTTCGTTGTAAAATATGAAAAAACACTTTCAATTAAAGAATGCAATTTGACTATTTGCATCCTTTGTCTGACACAGCATAGCACTCATGTATATTGACCTTTCTTGACAATATCCTGCCTATTCCTACATCTTGATACATTTATCTTTAACAGTATATATCAGGAAAGAGTTCCCATCAGACAAATACTGTATCCACATACACAATTTGGAGTAAGCGTGCTGCAAATCAAAGATCTATTTTTTTATGGTAATTGGGTACTCTTTTACATTATTTGGCACAAACAATCTGTAGTTAGACGGCAATATGAATTTCCATGATTAATTCGTGTTTTTTTCTACTTCGGGATTTCCAACTTATCGGCCATACAAAACTAGGTCCAT
>JAVFBZ010133726.1:0-10285 GCA_032466195.1 Katharina tunicata
AAACTTCTGGTGACATCTTTAATGAGTCCATGAGTCAACGTATAAAGTGTTTCACATATGTGACATGTTTGCTAACATAGTTTAGTAAGTAAAGGAATATAATATAAGTTTTGTGTATTATTTAATTAATTAGTTTTTGTCTCAGCATACAGATTAATAGATAATGGAGACAAGAGATTAAGGGTTGCCGTATACATAAAGCCTGGCTGGGTACTCTATACTCTGGTTAGGCATGGCTGTTGGTTAGATAACATTTACAATGTACACTGTCAAAACTCAAAACAAAACAACATTGCTTTATCTTCACGCCTAAAATCACTGGCGAAAGCAACTGTAAATGTTCAGCATTGTGAATTTTCACCAGAAGTAAGACAGATTTACATTCACGATGTTCGTAAATCAGCGTTACCTAACTTTAAATATACTCTAAATTTTGTTTGAATAAACTGTAGGAAACATTCGTCTATCCACAGTCATATGTAAATATAATGCCATCTCAAAAACAACTTTACAGCCTAATAATTACAACATACACCAGTGTAAATAATATACAATATACTTGACTGTTTTTGTTTAACAGCAAATATTGAGGTAAATAAATATTAATTTGAGATTTAATTTGGTTGAGCAGAAGCTTCATAATTCATAAATATTTATTGATCAATGAACGGACAATGTTATCTATTAATGTGCTCCGTTAGATTTGTACTTACACTGAAGTTAGATATTTGTCGCGTATTTTTTTATTTCTAAAGAAAAAAATCCGCCAACATGTAAATCTATTTCGACTCCTAGACTAAAGTAATATAATAATCGACGTTTGTTGCGTTCTGGTATACTACAGGATAATGTGTACGCGCTTATCAGTTAATTTATCTGATGATTTGTGTACAATACGAAAAGCTTTTTAAGAGATTGCACACAAAGGTGAAGAGTCCGTATATAATGTATTATACAGGCTGAGCTGTTATGTAGGTAAATACAGGTGAGTCGTAGTTATAATTATACTATATAAAAAAACTGGCTTGTGGATGAATGTGATAACAGGAAACCGGTCAATAAGATGATTTTATACACTACAAGATATGTGACGAATCGTGCTTTGGCACTTTTCTAATGATCCCATCACTATATCGCTAGTCTTTGCCATAAACACCGCTAACCAACAACAGTAAGTGGCATAGTTACCTTCTATAATGGTAACTATTTATCAAATACAGTCTATATATGTATATGAGCATGGTTAAAACAGTATATCGATCGACCGTTTAACTCAAACCGGTCAGAAAATGCGAATGTCTGATAGAGTAAGGTATCGGAGCAGGTCGGTGTATGGATTATCTATAAACGACTAGAGGGCGAATACAACTGAATCACAGCGGCAATAAAATTATACACGTCTGTCAAAACCACACAGCCATTTAACACAGCTTGATTGCCGTAAAATTATTTATCCTCAAATATCACATAATTAAATCGGACTTATATATGACTCGTCAATTTTAGCATGAAAATCTATGTATACTAGCTAACATTTAAATATAGACACATGTTGTAAATTTAATACGTTTAGTGGTATATACAAAGGTATGTCTACAGGTTTCATATTTTACACTGTAACATATATTTTTGATTAATACGTATATATGTATCCCGAGACAAGCAAACAAAATTATCTTTCTCTACATCTATACAAAAATATATATGTATCCATATTTCTAAGATTATAATAATATACAATATAACATTAATAGTGTTTCTTATGCATTAAACATTGATTGCTGTAAAGGGTGACATTAAATGTAAAGGTAATTGAATGATACTTCAAGTCAAGATAATGTGTTACTAATAGACGATTTGTAACGAACGAGATTGATGCACTTGACGATGGATACTTTTGGTTTTCAACAGTAAGACATAAAGACAGTGTCGCCTTACCTTATTTGATGAATGAACTTTCGTCATAACGTTAAAAAATCATGTACACGGCCATTTGATGTTAAAATGCATGTGCATGCTGGTAATCATGGCCCGTCACTACAGGTTTGAACAACCATGAGGTAACGGCGACCATCTGTGGCCCTAAACATACAGCGAGCACATTTGGCCTGTCACGGACAACTTTACTGTCAGCTCTATAAAGCTTATTTAGATTCAATAAGGCGGCCGTGCGTACTTCAACTTTACATGGAGATCAATGTGAATATAAAAAGAGCACACCGAGGTTCTCCTGAACCTGTTCTTCGCTATTCAGTCATAGCCAGAGTAAACAAACTAGGTGCTTTTATCTTATGTATATGGTAGCTTGAATGGAATGACAAGCCATTCTATTCATATAATATCATTTCATCTGCAAGGTTTAATATAATGGTTAACGGAGCTTAAAATGTTCTGCAGTTTGACATGTACATTGACAGGCATTTCCAAGTATGTGTGGCATTGATCTATAATTGTGAACGGAATCGATCTCTTATACTGTATTGATTTTTGTAATGGGCTATTCTAATTGATTCGCAAAGACAGCGAGCGAGGTATCACAATAACAAATACATATTGTATATATTACATAATTTTAAGGTTATTAAATATTGGAACTGAATCTGGACACAATATATTAACCAGCTGAAATTTCTTTAAATCATTTACAACTAACTATCTGTTAATAATTTTAACATATTTGAAAAAAACATCATTTTGCATAAATCAGCAATTCTGGGACAGTCATCTACACATAATTTATAGTCATTACACATCATTTAAAGATATCTGCATAAGAAATTACCTACAATAAGTACAAGTATCTTCTGGGCATCTGCACATTGTTTCCAATATCTGTAATCCAGTATACATGTATCCTCAAATTGATAATAACTCATTAACAACTAATTAACAACTGATTTACAAATCAGTCACAGATTATTTCAAGGATTACAGCTGTATATCTGGCAACTGTAAAATCTTGTCAGTCATATACTGGCTGTAAATAAATATACCCCCTCCCCTCCGACAAATAAATACAAACGGTCTCCTGGTCTATTGAACGGCCTTTGACTTTCAGCAAAACAAAAGCGTGAATTCATACCGGGGCATCTTCATATTACATAGGTGTATACGCTACAAACTAGATGTTTCCAGCGTTTTGTTTTAAATAACATGGTGGCGCATATTGTTCATTTGAATTTAACCATGAAAAGCAATACTAGTAGTGAAATAGAAGAGCAAGGTGGGACTACTTAAAATTATTAAACAGCATTATATTTCCCAAATAAATAACTTGAAGAAGCTTGTCATGCATTTTTCATGCATACATTGCGATATACTTTTGCCAAAAAAGTATCGATACTGCGAAAATCAATACAGTTATTTCCTGGTAGGATTAACCCCATCTGACAGCCCACCATTAACAACCGCTGACTTTAAATCACTTCACCATTTTAGACAAATATACTCTTAGCAGTTCAATTAATATTTTACATAAAACAAGTATTGAAGATAAATATCATTGCATAATGGTATGCTCAGCCTAAGAGAATTGCGTGATAATTGTTTTTTATGACAATAAATTTGAAAATAGATTTCTGTTTCGATTTGCCACACGTTCTGCCAAATTAAAATTGGGAATAGAAGGCTTGAGTAGGCCTAATTCTGCCACCGTGTGTTACAACATAATAACATGTAATCCGGGAGCCATGATACATTATTGAAAACGAAGATTGCCAAATTTTCCGCACGCCAAGATTATTATTGTTGCCACTTTAGCACCGCACCAATTTCAAAATTATCAGTAAATAATTCATTACCGGAACTCATAGCTTCACAAGCCCCTGTCGTACTGGGTAGAGATTGAGGAAATGCGTGGAACTCTGGCTATGCATTGTAGTCATTGTATAAGTATCGTTATAGGTGTGATTGTTCAATTCACTGTAAATTTAATCTAACAAGGAAGAACATGTCGCAGATATCTTTCAATGACGACTTGCACAGATCTGAATTTAAAGTGTCTTCCTTCACGATGTAGAACGGTATAGACAAAGTGTTTCGGTGTAGAATTGTATATACAGCGTTAACATTAAAGTGTTCACGGTGTCGAATGTTATAGACAGCGTTTACATTAAAGTGTTCACGCTGTCAAATGTTATAGACAGCGTTTACATTAAAGTGTTCACGGTGTCGAATGCTATAGACAGCGTTTACATTAAAGTGTTCACGCTGTAGAATGTTATAGACAGCGTTTACATTAAAGTGTTCACGCGGTAGAATGTTATAGACAGCGTTTACATTAAAGTGTTCACAGTGTCAAATGGTATAGACAGCGTTTACATTAAAGTGTTTACGGTGTCAAATGTTATAGACAGCGTTTACATTAAAGTGTTTACGGTGTCAAATGTTATAGACAGCGTTTACATTAAAGTGTCCATGGTTTCGAATGTTATAGACAGCGTTTACATTGAAGTGTTTACCCTGTAGAATGTTATAGACAGCGTTTACATTAAAGTGTTTACGGTGTCAAATGTTATAGACAGCGTTTACATTAAAGTGTTCACGGTGTCGAATGTTATGGACAGCGTTTACATTAAAGTGTTCACGCTGTAGAATGTTATAGACAGCGTTTACATTAAAGTGTTCACAGTGTCAAATGGTATAGACAGCGTTTACATTAAAGTGTTTACGGTGTCAAATGTTATAGACAGCGTTTACATTAAAGTGTTTACGGTGTCAAATGTTATAGACAGCGTTTACATTAAAGTGTTCATGGTGTCGAATGTTATAGACAGCGTTTACATTAAAGTGTTCACGCTGTAGAATGTTATAGATAGCGTTTACATTTAAGTGTTCACAGTGTCAAATGGTATAGACAGCGTTTACATTAAAGTGTTTACGGTGTCAAATGTTATAGACAACGTTTACATTAATGTGTTCACAGTGTCAAATGGTATAGACAGCGTTTACATTAAAGTGTTTACGGTGTCAAATGTTATAGACAGCGTTTACATTAAAGTGTTCACGGTGTCGAATGTTATAGACAGCGTTTACATTAAAGTGTTCACGCTGTATAATGTTATAGACAGCGTTTACATTAAAGTGTTCACGCTGTATAATGTTATAGACAGCGTTTACATTAAAGTGTTCTTTTATATTCACACTATACTGATTTCAACAAACAAAGGAGTTGAGTTGGGTTATTGGCATCAGAACTGATTCACAGATAAAGATTACGTTGGTGTTAAAACATTGATCTAGCTTAGCGAACTCATGTGGGCCATTGGTGGCGGTTTATAACAGACGATTCGTACCATAACATAGACTATTATAGACTTCACTCCAACTATAGGGAACTACACTTAAAGGCCAGATCACCTTTCTCTATATTGTCATACAAAATTCCTTATCACGGAATAATCTTAAAAACCATGCAGGAAGTTAAGATATTTAATGCACCATACTGTATGAACGTATTATTATTATTCTCTTGTATACACACATAACTCAAAACTGAATCGACGAAAGTCTTAAAACTTTGCCGGCTATAAGGATGAGCTCAGAAAACATAAAAAGGCAACAACAACAACAAGCAGGTTAACATAATCAAATATTATGAAATAGGACATGACGTCGAAGGAAAATACAACCTCGGTATAAATGTATAACTTACCGGTTAGAAAGAGTCAGTAAACATGTTATTTTACTTGTCATGTTAGCTACTTTCACTTTACTACATCTGTACATCACGTACGTTTAGTTTTCAATATATACGCTCATTGGGTTACGCATTAGATTAGTACGACCGAAAGCTTCCATGGCCCATTCGCTTAAAACAGTGAGTTAACTTTGTCAAATCGATGTTGTTATACTGAATGAAATAATTGCAAACCAACAGCAATGATAACATTATGGTTAATCACCTTTTGACTTCATATTCGTACACTTACCTTAATGGAAACTAACAGACGGGTGCCCCACGCCCATTTCCATCGAATAGGAAGGGTGTTAAGCTAAACCCACATTCGAACTAGACAATCCCCAGGTACTGTGAGAACAATGTACAAACTGAGACTTTTCTGTGAAATTCAATATAGTCGTCTGTTCCGCTCTGGAGCAGTCGTATGATGTTAGCTGTAATTAAAAATTGATTGGCTCGAAATTCTAACATTCAATTACATTCTACCATGGACAGTCGTTGGCATTTCACTTTTTGCCTAAAAAATTACGCATATAATTTCAGCATAAAGAATTGGTTAATTTACAAGCCGTTTCTTTCATGGCTCTCGGTGTTGAATAACAACTGATTGCCGCTGGTATGAATCAAAGCGCTCTACCTAATATAATGTATATCACACTGTCTGGTTCCAAGATTCAAACGTTCTGAGACGGGTAGGTCACACCAATGGTTTCCATATATAGACCGATTTTGAAGAACACTGTGATCTGTGAAGCGCGTAATAAAATAATATCTGTAAACAAGATTTTAGAATCATTCCATTGTCACTATTGCTTGGTACTTGTATTATAGGTTGCGGTGAGTTGCATCGCACAGGCGATTCCTGTCTAATTATAACAACAACTACATATACACATTCACATGCATGGTTGTATATCCCTATGCAATTATGTCCAAACATGGTGGTACAGGATACAATACTCGTTAAGCTATAGGCCTGCCATATTTAGATAGTTATTTTAAGCCCAATGCTATGCCAGGATAGATTAATATAATGCGACTGGGTTTTCTATGGGAATTTAGTTGAGCTCCGGTGTAAGTCTTTCTGTACCCCTTCCATGCACACATTGAGGTCATGAATGTGTTTCAGGTGCATGGTGTGTTTTTGAAAGAGGTAAATACTTAACGCAGTACAAAACACCATATAGTACATGTCTTGCGTGAGACGCTTGGCTGGGCAAGCTCACCCGAAAGAAAACGTTTGAAAAGAATAAATCCAGATGATATACCAGGAACGTTGGGATGTATAATACAGTGAAGAGCACACCTTCCACTTCCATATACATTGGTTGCGTTAGATAGTAAAGTGCACTGTGCACTCCAGAAAGACAAATAATATGCGACTTATAATTAACAAGATATATCTTTAAAAGATATTCGAAGAAGACGGGGTGGAGCTCATAAAAGAACATCTACAAGGAATATTTTAATTATACAGTGACTAAAGCTGATTATTATAAATTCACAAAAGATAAACTTTTAAACAGCACAATAGGTGGAAGATAGTTAAAATTAATGTGTATCTGCTATCGACAGCGGTGTTACCAGCTGGTATCCTAAACGACCGCCTGACTAACCATCAGCGACACGAATCCACGAAAGATCGGCAATTGTAAGTGTGTTTTTGACAAATCTATAGTGGATCACACGAATCATCTAATTGGATAGCTTCTAAACGCCACTAATTCTACAAAAAATCTAGTGATATTTGAGACATTTTAAATGTGTATTTGTGGAACGCCCACAATTAGGCCGTAAATTAGTATACCATATATATCCACTGAAGCATGGAAATATATGAAATTGGTAATATAATTGAAAGTCGCACTTTGCTTGAGCCATATCAACACACCTCAAACCGTAATGCAGTATTTGGTATAATGTATCAAAGTATTCTTCCATGAGTGAGAATTATTTACCGATGCATTTCCTCATCAACGAGCCAGATACAAAACGATACAAAAAGTACGACAAGGAGTACAGATTACCACTTTGTGACGTAGACTTCATTTTAAGTAAGTGTACATGTAATATATCATGGCAATATTACATAATATGTGTTTAGTTACGAATTGTCGTAGAAAAGCATAAAACCTTGTCGGGGTGTGTACGCGTGTATGTTTGTTTGTTTGATTAGGGTTAAACGCCGTACTTAAGGTAATTGCACTCATATGACGGCGTGCCAGCCCAATCGATGGAAGAAACAAACCCAAATGTCGCCACGATACATTTACCGGGCAAAAACAGGACACGGCAACAAATCGGTTTCCTGTTGCCCCTTAGCTCGGACAGCACGGGAGGCTCCCACCCAATCGCCCACTATGCGTGTTAGGGGTTTAACAACGATGTAGAGGTGCTTGAGTGGATGTTACTTTACCTATGACGTCATTTTGGTATGGAGATAAAAAAATTATAATTTTTTTATTCAACAACTCCATTCGCACAGCAGCGTTTGTGGAAGTTATTGGGGTATATCATTGGCAACTGTTGTTGTGATTGGGGGAGTATGTTCACAGACGTAAGAAAGGTTTTTGACGCATTGCAACCAATGAGCCTGAGTTTTTCAGTATATTTGCAAAGGGGACGTAACTCCAAGAGGCTTAGAATATGTATTCAATCCCCATCTGAGTAGATTCGATATAACTGTTTAGTGTAACTTATCTAAAGCGACACCTTATTATACCGACATCAATACGCGTCTGTAGACTTGTATCTTTTCTTTACCTAAACTGGACTAGGGTTCGGTCACTTAGGCGTCGGGTTTATCCCCCACAGAGCAGCACAAAATAGGGATATCATTTTATATTTGCACAGGGTTGTTCCAATACTGACATTTTTTTCTTTGTGGCGTTGCCAGTTACTTAATGCAACAACACATGATCCACACGTCCTTACATTATACACAGGCGGTTACACAGGCATTAATGGCGGTTTACGATCACACGGCATGTTTGACAGCCCTGTCGGCAAGTGTCGTGGGAATCTTGACAGTCGGCTCGAGAGAGCAACAAAAGTCAAAGGAATACATCTCAGCATTCCAAGAACGCCACCTGCAGGCGTACGAAACTGGTGTACTGCGATCATAGCCGTGGTTACAAATGCGAAAATGTGTGGGTCTGAGCCGGCAGGGGATAGTTTCATAAAACTGTGTACGCAAAATTTTCATCGTGAATGACGTCATCCTTGACTAAACTTCAATATGGTGACGTCATTTACGGCGAGTATTTTTTTGTACGACATTTTATGAAACTACCCCCTGATCCGGATTAGATTTATGTTTGCGTTTACGCGGGCAGACAAAGGTGGCCGTGACGTTTTCCTTTGTGACACCACTCGTTCGAGTCGACTTGGCAGTGTGCCAAGATTCCCCGCGACGCTTACCGCCATAAATTGATGAACTTACATAATCCGGCTTTGATGTGTATCAGAGTCAACTCACTTTAGTTCACATTGTCCATGCCCGTGTAACCGCGGCTAATGTCATCGGAAAAAGGGGACGAAAACAAAACATCTGGTTAACAAGATTTTATCTTTATTTCAATCGTAAACATGTATATATTATATGTTCACAATAGTTCTATAAGAAGAAAATACGAGAAGTCTCTGTCCCGGTTTTACATTTACTGGATTCTTATAGCCAATGAACTACTAAAATAAATGTATCAAAATTAAGTCAATTACAATCTGCATGCTCTTATTATACTTCATGGGTCCGAGTTTGAGGCTACTCTGGCAGCGCTCTTAGTCATATTCAAGGATTAAAAGATCGATTCAGATTTAGTTTAAATAGTGTTAAAGCTGCAACGCTAAGCAGTTGCACTTTTGATAGGGAGCGAATATTAAATACAGTAGGCTTACATATATTACGTGGTATCAAGAAAACATGCCATAATAATATTTAGTATACTTGGCCATGCTGTATTTTCCAAATAGTATATTCTCTCCCAATCCAAATTATATTAATCGAATGAAACATTTATTGATAAAGCTAGAGCGTAAACGTATTTCAGTTAACAAGTAATAATAAATTCAGTAAACTAGTAATTATAATTTAATAAACCAGTAATTACGATATAAATTAACTAGCAATTATGATTTCAATTAACTAGTTAATATGATTTCAGTAAACTAGTAGTTATAATTTCATTAACTAGCAATTATGATTTCAGTAAACTAGTAATTATGGTTTCAGTGAACAAGCAATTATCATTTTAGTAAAAGGAGTAATTATAATTTCATTAGCCAGCAATTATGATTTCAGTATACTAGTAATTATACTTTCAGTAAAGTAGGCCAGTAATTATGATGTCAGTAAACTAGTATTTGCGATTTCATTAAACTAGCAATAATGATTTCAGTAAACTAGTAATTATAATTTCATAAGCTAGTAATTATGATTTCGTAAAGTAGTTTGGTGGTTTTACTAAACTGGTAATAATACAATTTCATTAACTAGCAATTATGATTTCAGTAAACTAGTAATTATGGATTCAGTGAACAAGCAATTATCATTTTAGTAAAAGGAGTAATTATAATTTCATTAGCCAGCAATTATGATTTCAGTAT
>JAVFBZ010133726.1:10385-23409 GCA_032466195.1 Katharina tunicata
ACTAGTAATTATAATTTCATAAGCTAGTAATTATGATTTCGTAAAGTAGTTTGGTGGTTTTACTAAACTGGTAATAACACAATTTCATTAACTAGCAATTATGATTTCAGTAAACTGAAAATTATGATTTCAGTAAAGTAGTTATTAGGGTTCTCTTAACTAGTTATTATAATTTCATAAGAAATGTTTATTTCATACACTACACGGTTTATATGAATTCTAGCTCAACTGAATCTGCATGCTATTTGCTATGTATTTTCAGGTCTGACACAACAGTTATATATATATAAATATATTTAATTATCACAAAGTATATCATTAGAGTAAATAAATTCGTGTTATAACGTTGAAGTTTCGTCATGTTTTTTATTATATCTCTTTGACCTTTTTGAGTTCGTTTTTGCCGGGATATATGAGGAATACTAGTACCCGTGTCACTAATGTGCCAGTAAGAACAACAAGATGGCGGGAATCTGGTGATATTTTGATTGAGCGGATTTTCCCATCAAGACGTAGACTAAAGAGTTCTGACGCGGTCTGGGGATCCCACATCTTCAACACATTCTTCTGACAGGCAGAGAAAATACATTTACCGTCCCCAGTTATTGTCACAATGTGGACCTGTAAACACATTAAAATATATCAGATATTTCCTTGTAATCAGTGAATTATTCTTAGTGTTAAAACAAAACAATAAAGCGCAGTTATCAAGTAATTTCTATTTCTTAAAACGGTAGGTTAAATCACACACGTGCACTGTTATCCATATAGTTTACATTTTAACAACGCCCTTCTCCAGATTTAACAAAGTAGTTATATATTAATGTGCAGATAAACTGTCTAGTTTTGGCTTTAATGATGACATAATTGCGATTGTTGGCTACAATACTGGATTTTGCATGACTTGAGCCACGAATTTCCTTGTGGAAGCAACCTCTGGCTACTATTGACAGAATATTAAATTTTCGAGTATATCGAGAACAAAACCATCATGGCAATAAGACATACCGGCGCATTGTGTTTTGTTAGCGGTGCTTTCATTCCAACAGGAGCTCCACTGTCTGCTCGATAAGTTGTGGCGTACCCATCATCTGATCCCATCACCACAACAGTTTTATCGTCGGCCTCAACAATACAGGAAACAAATGTAGTGACGTCGCCGTCTGATCCGCCGAGCCATGAAGGGTTGTAGAACATACCGTGTCTGCCAGACTTTGTTATCATTTGATCACATCTTCCAGTAGGAATATCCCAGAAACATACACAGCGACGAACGCAGAAAATCATAGTGTTTCCTGTATGGGCAATCATAACAGAACCCAGAGCAGGGATTTTACTGAGTTGTCTGTAACAGTGAAGCAGGGTACCACTTGTATGAGTGAGATCAATGGCGGAAAATCGGAACGGATGAGGCTGAGGGGCAAATCCTCCTCTCTTCCATTGAGATTCAATAGCTTTTTTGTCTTCAGGGGTGAGTTCCACCTGTATGATCAAATAGCGTTCAGTATGACTTAAGAGTGCTTTTACACTCCTAAAACTGAGACCTTTCTGTAGGAAGAAAGATCTAGACAACCTGGCTCTATTTAGCTCATATTCATATAGCTTCAGTCTTCCTTCAACATCAGTGATCACGTAAAGGGTGGACTTGTCTCTCGTCAAAACAGTTGAAAGTACATTATGGGGCATATTGTCTATGATTTCCTCGCCGCTGCTGCCACATAGAATGTTAATACTTTGGGAGATTTTACTGAAAACAACAAGGACTTCCTGTTGTCCTCTGGCAGCTTGGAGGTCTGTTAGCATTAAACCACAATCATATGATGTTTTCAGGGTACCAGTCTGAACATCCCACACACAAATTATCTGAGTCTTTGTACACGTGTAGACATATCTATTACAAAGTGATAATTCAATGTTTGTAGACAAAGCTTCCTCGTACAAACTTCTTCTGGCCGTTTCGTTGATTGTAAAGAGAATTCCACCTTCGTTGACTAATTTGTTAAAATCCCACAATTTAATCTGTGTGCTTTGTCCAAATCCAATCAATCTTTTGTTTTTCATTAACAGTCCTTTCAACGGAGTCTCAAATGCTTTCATCTGACCAATCTGTTTACCACTTTCAAAATCATGAAACGATATGGAGCCATTATCTCTTCCAAGGGCCAAGCATTCAATCGTTTGAATTTGTAGTACCTCTGATAGTGCACAACATGCATAGCTATCTTCTAATTCAAACTGTAATGTCTGGCGGCCATTATCAACACTGTACAGTATGACCTTTCCAGTGTCTGAGATGATACATACTGCAGGACCAAGACGTGTTACAAAGCCTTGGATCTGATTGATCCTATAGCTACACCTGATAGTATTTATCAGTGTTATTGGGGCCAGGCTCAGGACGTATATGTCAGTACCTGTTTCAGTGAAATCGGAAGCGGCGACCAGATAAGACGTTCCACTTATTATAAAAACTTTTCCATCACTTAACGTACACGATGTGTGGACATTATTAGATTCTCTGTCTGCTTGGTTAAACTCAAGTATGGACCCAGATTGTTCTTGTTCATCGCTTACAAACTCCCCTACAATCAAATATGATTCTGAATCATGTCTGAATATATAGGACACCCTCGTCCAATTTGATAAAGGTATTTGACAAACACACTTTCCTTCACGCATGTCCCAAACATGTAAGTTTCCCACAGAGCTTAATGCAGCAAAAAGTGCGCCGTCTTTGGAGTGTACACACATTTTTATTGTCTCGTCTTGTTTAACCATTATATCTATTTGTGATTCTGTAAGTGTGCCTGTTGACAGATTGTATATAGACATGGATGTCTCGCAGATTAGGTAGATATCGTCTTCGATCAAAAGTGGCTCCACCAGGTAGTCATTAAATTTAATATGCTGTAGAACTTTGTGCTCTCCCGATACAATGTCAAACACTCCGAATACAGAATTTGATTCTTCAATTCCCTCCTCTTTAGTGAGAATGTATTTGTCAGTACATGACACAATCTGTTTACATCCGACGATACATGATAGGAGAGAGCTTTCTGAACGTTCTCTAGGAACTAGACACGGCCCTTCCGGGATAAGAACTGGACTTGGGTGGCTATAAATGCGAGTCTTTGCTTGCTGTAGAAGCTGTTCAAGATACGGACAGCCTTCAGTGTTCGATACTCCAGCAAGTAGATGAACAGCCAGTTGCATTGGATATCTCAGGTCGGCAAATGTATTCTTCATAAAATTTCGGATTTTAGAAATTTCTGAATCTAGCGTATTTTCCAATAACCTATCCATTTCATCGATGACATGGCGCACTGAGAATGCACAGATCTTTGTGGCCAAGAAATCATAGTTACAGAACACTTTCTCTTTAGCCTCGTCTATTGACACCTCTGAATTTGCACTGATCAAATGATGGGTGATGCATTCCAGCTTTCTTTTGTTTTTAATGGTCATGGGCTGGTGAGTGACCTGTCTATCTGCTTGTAAGATTGTTTTCTGGCGTCTACTCAGGGTTATATCTTTCTGAATTCCTGATTCGGCCATGAATATTTCTAGAAGCTTCTTATGGAACAATTGCTCTTGTCGCCCGATTAGAAACCGTTCCCTAGCCACCTGTATGAATTGTCTATGGTACCAATTCAGAGTTGTTTTCCCCTGAGATAATCTTTCAACCAAATACTCCTTTAGATCGTGATATATCCGTGCCCAAAGCAAGGGTGGGATCCGGACAATGCCTTCAACAGGTGGGTCGTGGAACTGATAGACACTATCCAAAACCACATTATCACACGAAAGAACATCTTCGAGTTCAATCTCTGTTATGCCATTTAACGAAACTGTAATAAACCCCAATGCTGCTTGAATTAACTCTTGTCCATATTTTTGTTCTAAGCCTGAAAAAAGTAAATGAATGGCTTGTCGGGCACTTTCACCTACCCTCATCTGTGGGAGAGTAGTGTATGAATGCCATGTAACTCCGTTGTCTAACAAGAGTTTGAGATAGAGAGGGGATGGGTCCTGTTGGAATTTAGCTGTAATGACCATAGATTGATCAATGGTCAGTGATCTGTGTTTTGCCGACAAGTATTTTGTAACAATTTCATGGACCGTTTTCTCTGGTAGGATTGGGACCTCCACGAAACAGGTGGCATTTGTCAGGCGGCGTCTGATGTTAGTAAGAATATCATTTTCTTTTGGTAAAGTAGACAATATAAGTTTCACATTTCCGGGAAGTGTTAGAGGAAGCCATTTCATGAAGTAGGCAGAGTTAGCCGACGATAGTTGATCAATCGAGTCCAACAAAATCACAATTGGGACTTTGGCAGCTGAAGCTACACGCCTCAGGAAACGCGGCATGTATTGGATAAGGCTGGAAAAGTCATGATACCCAACAGGCTCCATGATCAGATCAGTAGCATCAGCCAGCTGACCACAGATCGAAAACAGGACATCGTAGATATTTATAGTTTGAGGCGAGGTGCCCAAGAAACGAACGACACCTATGAAAGGTTTGCCAAACCAGTATGAAATATTTTTCATGATTGCAGCCATGATTGAGGTCTTGCCTGCTCCGGACTCTGCATGGATTACTAGTGGCGTTCTTATTGATTGATCAAGTAGGTATTGCTTGGCTGTATGCAGAATATCGTCTCTTCCACAGAAGGTCTTGAATTTATCCACACAGAACTGGAGATGGTGGATGATTTCACCAGGCTCACTGTAATACTCACTTTGTTTGATGAACGAGTGTCGCTTATCGTGCGCCTTTTCGATAAGTTGAGTAACATTGATGATAAACGTCTTACAGAATTCAAAAATGTAAGAAGAATGTTCACTGGATTTAGATGGGTTTATGCCACCAGACCTCCATGGAATTCGGAAATAAAAGCACTGGTCTTTGCCTAAGGTGTTGGTAAGAACGTCTGTGGATAAGCTGGCCAACTTTCGTCTGGCTTCAGAATCAACCTGTTTGGTAGAAATGTACATTTACTATCAAAACACTAATTACTACCGGCTGTTGTTCGAGAGTATTTCTGATGTTGGTATTGGTTTCGATATATATCATCAACGCGTTTCGGCAAAAGAGTTTTATCTCAAATCAATTAACTGTATTAAAAAGGGTTATCGGTTGAGCCTTGGACTGCTATGTCCCCTTCGATGTACCCGGCATAGGTTATATTCTCCCTGTGGACATGTATATAAAGGAAGTTTTCCGGTTACTGCAAAGTTCGCAGGATGTTTTTTTCTGTTCGGTGTTCCACCATACACAGCAACGCAAAGTCACAAAAGTTCAACAACCTTGATACGACGTTAAACACAAATAAATAAATAAATAAATAAATAAATAAAAATGTTTGTTTTTGTGTTATTCAAATACAGTTTCGGTTGATGTGATATAATATTATGAACAATGTTTAAATAACTGTTTTATTTCAATTGTATTTACCTCTTCTTTCGATTCTGAAAGATCTACATATTTCCATGCTTCGTCATCAGCACAGGAATCAGGTAGCCCAACTAGCTCTCTATGGAAGAACAGAGCATGGTCTTTGCACTCCTTAGCGTTGAGAACGGCAGAAGTAATTTCACATTCTGTCACTGTACCACAATAAAAAACAAGGGCGTAAAAGGATTGATACCAAATTAATTACATGAATGTCTTTCTCATGGAATAAAGGATTAAAAGAAACGACACAGGAAAAGGTTGTTTCATTTTGAAATTACCTATAATTATCTAACAAGTAGTCGTGTTTAACTCACTTTTTATTTAACAAAAACAACATAAATAATAAAAAATTGTCTTTAGAAAACATCCAAACATTGCAAAACACACATTTCGCAGCCATACCTGACCAGTGGAATTGTTGGAACCTTTCCTGTGTCATCTGACCCTTTTGTCGTAGTCGTGAAGCTGCCAAACGCAGTATCTGTCGAATTTTAGCTAACGTATTGCTCCATGACGCGGAGTCTGCAGCACTGGCCTCCTCTGAACCAGGCATGTGAACACCAAAATGTGGATGAAAGGTTCTCACAGGCTGTAGACAACAAATAAAGAAAAAAAATGATATAGATACTCAAATCACGTCTTAGCTGTTAAATAAAGATGGTGTGCATTGTCGTTCGCTTGTTTGTTGTTTGCTGTTTGTAGCCATTGGAAAACTTCCATTATAAACGTAAGGTCCACAAAGGGGGGGGGGGGTTACATTCTTTTTGTTTTGAACAAAGATCTTACTTGCAGAATATGCTGGTGTGGAACAGCATTTTCATCTTTCAAGTACCAGGTTGTGAGAATTCCAGCATCATCTTTGTCTCTAGAAGCTGTCTCCTCCAAGATTTTGTCAAACTCGGAAGACTCTATCTTGCTCGGTATCAACTGAAAGCCATATCTGTCACCCAAAATACACTGGAAAAAAGGTATTCAATAATACAGGAATATACCTGAAGGTGTATCACTGCATTGTGTAATGTATGGAAATCAAACTGAAAGAGTGTTTTGCTTGAAAAATGCACTTTGTTGGCATGAACTTTAAGATTTAAATCCAAGCTGCTTAAATTATTTAGTTGTCAGTGAACAGTTAAATCGTGCGCTACATTCAAGTTAATGTAAACTTAAACACTTAAAATTGTATCTGCTTTAAGTATTACACAGGTCATCACAGTGATAGACGGATTCATAAAATATTCAAAAGATAAGAAAAAGACAAACGAGCCTCTACCACAAAGTTGGGTCCTAGTGACACATTCCTACAGTTGACAATTTCTCTGAGACACAGATCCTCTACAGAGTGGTCATTTTGACTGTCCTCTGTAATCCCCCATCTCATATCAACCACTTGGAAGTCCAGATCTAGACTGGCACAATAATCCTTCAATACGGGGTAAACCATTCTGGCAAGGGTGTTTCTCTCTTCTCTCATGTCTGCAATACAGATAATTTAATTATGTTCACATAACCGCTTTTAGAAAATAAACACTTCGATGCATCCAAAAGCATATTTAGAATAATTAAAACACAACTTAAGCCAAAACATTGGACTGGTGATAAATATTTAAAATTTTATTTATATTTAAATATCACTGACTGGAGTTTCGTAATAGTTTCTCACAAAACACCTTTTTGTCACACACTAAAAGTAAGTTTGCTTGTTCATTCTTCTTCTTTCTCGTGGGTTCATTCTAAAATAGAGAATCCAATCGTTCTCTCTTCCGTGAAGTCCCTGGCTATCACTGATGAGATTGGGAGTAGTTATAAACCGACCTTACAATCAAGGGACAGCTTTTTAAATTATTACTTCAAGAAAATGAAGGAAAGGCTAATACTACTTCCCACTTTTGCAGCTAGTTCATCTCCCTATAACTGCCGTTTAGTCAAATCTTAAATGCGGCAAACTGTTGTTGCCTGCCTTAAATTTTGAATCAATTGATAACAATTATATATATGACAATTCTCTCTCAGTTCACTTTTTGTGGGACAGTACTGTGACAACAGAATCGGCTTGTCGATACAATGTTACTAGTTTGTTTGTCAAGAAAGGCACGAGTTTGCTTTGGTATGGTTTGGGTAGGCGTTGTCAATTAGAGTTACCTGAAAATGTGGAGCTGAGAAATATACGGACTGCTGATTTAGGCAGGGGAGGTAAATCTGTTAATTCTCCTTCAATCATAGCATCAAACTTTGCCTGTCTTTCCTTCACATCCGCAGGAACTAAACACACGAATAAGTTTGTTAATAGCTTTCATAGATACGGAAGAGCATTAGGGACAAATGACCAAAAAGAAACACAAAACAAAAAACAACACCACATAGTAACTCAAAACTTCGAATTATATCGAAAGTTCAAGATAACACCTCGAAATTTCAAGGAACTCAAATCGAAATATCCACTTAGGCAAGTCGAAATTTCGATATGATAACTTGAAATTTCAAGAAATTTATTAGAAATTTAGTATCTCGAATTTTCCAGTTTGTATCTTGAATTTTCGATTTGCTATACTCAAAATTTCGAGTTAATATTGTTGAAATTTCGAGCTGAATAAATCGAAATTACAAGTTAGTAGGTAAATCGAAATTTCATGATAATTACTCGAAATTTCGAGTTGTTTCTGGAGCTATTAAGTAAAAATTTCGAGCACTTTGTTTTTTCTTCACTTGGCCCAATAATGCTCTTCCATACATAATAAATAATCACAGGGCATGATTTTTTTTGTGAGCATCAATTTTCTACAATCATTTTAAATAGCTTTTGAGAATGCGCAATAACGTGCAGACTTTTTAACAAACCGTTGCAACTTTATTTCATAAAACAGCTTTTCATTTTTCTTGCGGCTGTATTTGCATTACTAGACATGTACACTGTGATGTTTTACTACAAATTAATACGAAATTTTGTTGATTGATTTGTTTAATTCATTGGTGTCTTACGCCGTATTTCAGGGTATATCACTTATATAACTACTTAGCGTTGCCGACACTAGAACACGTGAATGCCAAAAGTCTATACGTACATTACCTGTGCGTTTATTCTTTGTGTTTGGTTTTGGGATGTGTCCGAATTCTAATGAAGTCCTGAACATAAACGAAAATAAAATAAAAACGACATCAATACATTGTTACAAATCTTATATTATATTACTGCAGCTTCACCAATATTCTAATCTGAATTAAAATCTGTTTCCAACAGTTCGGTGCTGGGATGGATAAGTTACCCTTGAAAAAGGGATATTCAGTCTCCTGCATTTCGGCGCAGATGTGTATCTTCTTTCAATTGACGTTATTTAAAGGAGTGCTGTGGAATAATGTTTTCCCATTTAAAAGACAACGTCAACTTTTTGATAATGTATTAGAGCAAGGTATATAACAATAAACATTTAATTACCGGTATATTATGAGTTTTCTTTCAATATTCGTTATATTGTCAGATAACAGGGCTTAAAACACATCAAATGTATTGCTATTGTCTGCAACATTTATTTCTAAAAGTTCAATTAAATTACTGTGTTCTTGTTTAACATTTTTTTTCTTTGACGTTACGAAAATAAGGTTCATTGAATGCACTTACTCTTTCTTTTTAACTTTACTTGTCTTGCTGACATGTCCCCCTGTTTTCATCTGATTACCAGTGAGTAACAGTGAAGGTTTCTTTGAACCAGACATCTAAAATATTAACACACATATATCGAGAGAATCACAATCAGTATATGAATGACAGTTATATATTAAATAATGATAACGGACAGAACATTTCAACTAATCGTTTTTAAGACTATATCAACCTGAGGGGTTCTGAGCCCACGGGCACTGTCCAAAGACCATGAAATGGCAAGTGATAACAGACTTCTTCGTTGCTAAAACGAAAGAAGATAACTGATTTAGTTCTTTGTCTTCTTCAACTAACATTACTCCAAGTTTATCTCGGATTAAGATATCTGAAACTCTGTTGATTTAATATTTAGGTAAGTTTAACTCTTACCTCTTTGACACCTGGGTAAAATGACGAATACCTCAACAGCTGTCCTTTCCCACCTATTAAGAAAGAAAGAAAGTCCGAAAAGAAATTAATATTTGAAGTTGATGTGAAGCATTAGAGATTATTCTGTATATCACTTTGCATAAGCGTGAAAAACATAGTTGTGGGCTTTAATTCAGAATGCTAAATTAATTTATATTTACGCTTTAGCAATTTTACCGGTACAAAAATTGTGTCTTTTTTCGATGAAATCTTTTACGAAGGAATATTTTAGTCCCGATCCAATTTTTGCAGCAGATGGCGTTGATACACTAATATCATGCTTTCTATACTGATATAACTATTTATGGGAGAATAACGGTAGCATAACACATCCCCGTTTAACAATGGTAGTATATAAATACACGATATTCTATTATATTGGACGACCAAAATTATACGAGTTGCATCTGCATGATAAGACAAGAATTAAACATATATGATTTTTCCCGTTAAATAACTCATTTGTTCCAATTAATATGTTGTGAGGATATACTCTTAATTACCTATTACCGGTACTTATTTAGTGGTTGTATAGATTTATTTTTAATGTATTAAATATGCCTATAAGATGTGGTTCAGATGTCAGCATTTTCGTTTTTGGGATAACGTTATCTGACAGTAGTTTAGTAAATTCTGCAGGCCTGATATTGAGTGGTTTGGGTTGATGGCGATTCGGTGTCTGACTCTGGGGGTTGTGCGTTCGATTCCCGCATAGTTCTCAGCCTGCAAAATGTTTTGAACTAGAATCTGATAAGAGAGTGTTGTTTCAAAAAACAAAAATACTGTTGACGATAACTTTCTAAAAAAACTCACAATAAATATATTAATAAGGCCAGATATTTCTACAAATGCGAGGATATGCTATTTTCCTTAAAATGTCCAATGCGTTTAAAGGAGATTATAGAAATGGCTCATCTGTCAGGTGTTAGTACTCTGTGTCTTGCCATTACTGTACTTATCTGAAATAGTATCACCCGTTCAAGTTGATAGTGTTATAAGCGGCATAGAGCAGCTAAGAGAGTAGCCCATCCCGGCCTACTACCATACCTTTTGGTTTAGGTGTGTCTCCACCAGGCGTGGCCGTGTTTCGCGGTGTCGACCTCGACCCTGTCGTTGCAGCCCTTGTTGGGATAGCCATACCATGAATCTGATAACATACAAACGCATTATCGGTTATCGTTCCACTGAAAGGCATAACGATCACCATCCGCTGGGTAAAACGGCTCTGTCCAGTTTGATCGCGGTCTGTAATCATTTGCCTTTCAGTCCTAGCCCAAGACATATTGTAGGTCAAGAGTATTATAAAAATCGGTCCAACTAATACGTTGTACTGGCAGAGTGACAAATTTACGATTTAAATTTTCACATAATATAAACTGTCACAAATATGTGCAGTGTATATAATATACAAGGAAAAGTGATAGAAGTAAGGGTATAGCTGGGAATAGTTCGCACCGTTTGACCTGATACATAACATATATACTATTACCACCCATAGTAATCTGTAGACCTAACTGTTACTTAAACACACTCACACAGATGCATTCCTGTCTACACAAATCTATTAAAAGTTAACAATTGGTGTGCGAACAAACTATTTATAAGGGGTAATATTGGACAATTAGAAATTCGACTGACAGGAGGTGACATATTTCTAATAAATGGCCTGGAATACTAACATAACAAATTATACACAGAAGGCCAATGACGTTCCTAAGGCCTTCGATTAAAAATATTTTAAGAAGGTATTACATAAATGAAGTTACATTTGGATACACAAATAATGGAAAGGACATCGTGGTTGATAAATGTCCATACTATTCCGATAACATGATAAAGGTGTGGGCAAGTTAATAGCCAGGTAAGTCGAAATCTCAGCTGAATCCCGAGAAACATGTCCCTGTGCCAATAACTGGATACTTGATAAAATAGAAATTACCTGCACACAAACGATGTTAGATGTCAACCCCTGGCGATATACCTATACAGCATTGCCATGATTTCAATCCTCTTTAGGCCTCCCCAGATCAACGCCGAGACGTTTGATACGACCACACGTCCTTCTACCAGCCTAAACTAATTGACATAAACAGTCACAATTCATATAAAGAGAGAAGCCTATTTACAAACGAAGTCTTTCCTCTGATAAAAGCGAGATGTGTTTGAATAAATCGCACAGACCTGTTTTCTTTGACAACAAGTCGATACGGATCAATAGGCAGGGGGCGATAACTTTGCATGGTCTGCTTGCCCAAACACATCCACATGTCCCTATATAATTAACTTGATCAAAGGTGTCCGATACCTGGCTGTATTTCTCGTGCAACCAATTAGAGACTTTCAACTACATAATGCTTCGTCGGTTGATTGTAAACAACGAAAATTAAATCAATAAATTAGCCCCACTTATTTTAAAAGCACAACTTGTCTAATTTGAAAGAACATTCGATTAAACATTAATATGTGATATCGTCTTTCTTTTACCTATAATTGTGATTATGTGTTACTGCCCTCCTCGCTTCAATTTAGAAAACTGGACAACTTCATTTAATCTTGTGTTGGAACAGATAAGCAAAACAGACAAGGAATGTATTATTATAGGAGACTTTAATGTTGACCTGATCAAGTCTGACAACGTTAGTAAACGATGGCTTGATCTTATGGAAACTAAGTTCGGCCCATCTCAACTGATTGACAAACCTACAAGAAGTTCAAATTCTATGGAAACCATGTGTTTACGTCACATCCAGAGAACACAACCCAAAGTTTTGTGCCGGACTACAGTGTCAGTGACCACTACCCTATTTGTGTCAACAGAAAACTCAATGTGACTAAAAACAAAACAAATGGTGTTATAAATACCGATGCATGGCTAAATTTGAGAAAGACACTTTCCTCAAGGACCTATGCTATCAGCCATGGAATATAATTGAGTGTTTTGATGATATTAATGATAAACTTGGTATTTGGGTAGATCTATACGCATTATGTCCTTAATAGACATGCGCCAATCCGAGAAAATCGTGTTAAATACAAACAGCACCCTAAGTGGTGGGACGAAGACATAGCATTTACAATGAGCAAATCGCGACTGATGTCCACAAACTTTAAATTATTGGCGTAATGTTGTTAAATCTAAAATTATCTCAGCTAAGAAAAACTTTTATAATAATATTTTATCGAAAGGCAAAAGTGCAATACGAGAGTTCTGGAAATAAATGCGTGAACTCTCACCCAGTAACAAACAAGTTTTTAATACTTTTGAGTTACATTATGATGGAACGGTATTGACAAACGATTATTCAATTGCAAATGGATTCAACAAATGGTTTACATCAGTTATTAAAAATTATCATATACCTATAGCGCAGACTCGCAGGATACAGAGCCATCGGATATTTATCCATATCTACATCCTCTGAACCGAATGTTTTGTTTACAGGGGATTCCCATTGACTTGTATGGCAGAAAACACTCAAAGGTGAAACGAGTGCAGAATGACG
>JAVFBZ010133737.1:0-23408 GCA_032466195.1 Katharina tunicata
TAAAGCTCTTCGTGGTGATAAATTCGTTACACCCTCTGGCTGGTTGGGTAAACGGGTGAATATTTCCTCTCGAAGAATAATATTTTCACTCGTCCTACGGGCTCGTGAAAATATGATTCTTCTCGACGAAATATCCACCCGTATACCCAACCAGCCAGAGGGTGTAACTTATATCATCCTAGTTGCAAAAGCTGTTTGACTGAATACAATTCATTTTTTCTTTCAGGTAATGATGCTGGTTATAATCTTGGTATTCTTTGCTCATTTTATTATTTACTCTTTATGGTTCATTTTTATTTATTTGGACTCATTGGTTTATTTAGAATGTTTGCGTGCAGCGGTTTAGTTCTCCGACAAGCTGTGCTGATCTGACTTAAATGACCTGTATGAAACGGGAATTGTAACTGGGCGATCCTTTTCACAACTCATCATTACCATGAAAAGGAACAAGGCTCTCTTGAAATATGAACTAGATGCCCATTAAGATTATGGGGGATTGGGTGGTAGCCTCCTGTGCCTCTCTCAGATGAGGGGCATCAGGAAGCTGATTTGTTGTGGTGTTCTGTTTTTCATCATGTTAATGGTACTGTGGGGCCTTCTGTACTGTCAATGATGGTTTGCATTACCCATTTGGTGGACTCTCAATAATATAACTGAAATAACCTTAAGTACACCATAAACTTCTAATCAAACAAACAAGACAAGCCCATTAAAGCCTTTGCTAGCAATGGCATTTGTGACATCAGCTTGATCAGGTGCTGTCTTGCTAGAGTCCACTCTTCTACTTATTTCTGTTCATATAAAGGCAAGACATTTTAAGCAATCAATAATAAGCATGTGATTCCTCATTTTTTCATAAATCAACATCCCTGTTACAGGGTAATATATATTTGGAATATAATTTGGCACAGTCAAAAAACTTCCACAAATCAGTTACAATGTATGTCAATTATTTAACTTTTAATGAGTTTGAAATGTACCAGATTGATATGTTAAAGATTTCATACGTACATGTATAAGGGTTTTATTAAACTGCATAAGTATTATAATTTTTAGACTTTGTCAGTACTGTTTAGAATTTGGGTGTGTGTTGTTATGTGTCAAATGATTTGTGTTAAACTCCAGAAACATGCTTCAAATTGTTTTTTTCTTAATATTCTGAATAATTTTAAAGAATTCAGGTATTCAGTGTTTAGAGGTTACCCTGTTAGCAGAAAATAAAATCATGAATCCTTTCTTTAAATATTTAATTTAAAAAAAGAAAAATTTGTCTAAATCTCCCGATATTTTTTTGTTTACAGAGAGAGTTTGATCCGTTTAGCATTCCAAAGCTTGCAGTTGGTAGTTCAGGATTTTCTGCCCATCATACCGTGTGTCTATCTACAAGTCTGTGTAAACGTGGCCTCAAAGTTTGGACTTCAGACTCAGGAACTCAACATCAGTCTCACTTCCATTGGGCTTTTGGTAAGTAAGAATTTCTTATAGGAACTTGATGGAAGTATGCTAAAGAAGATATGGATGTCTTACATGAGTTTGGTATGAAAACGATAATCAAGACAAAACTCCAACTGTTGAGCCTTCATTCTTTAGTCTGAAACATCACAGGAAAATCTAAAAGGATTTAAGTTAGGAAACATTTATTATAGGAGTTTTGTTGGAAAACATAAATCTAAAAGGATTTAAGTTAGGAAAGCATACAGAAAAAGTGAACACTTACATGCATGTTGTATGGTATCTAGAACCGCCATAAGAATTTGTTAATGGAATGAATAAAGTTTTATTTTTATTGCTTTAAAATAATATTGATGGGTTGATTGTTTTTTAATGTCGGGCTCAAGAGTATTTCATTTAAAAATAATAAAAATATAAAATATGAATATAAAATATTCGATTTTCAGCTATATGTTTGATAAACCGAAAATACTGAATTTACGATTTGGTTGTTTCTCTAAGTATTTACTTATTGACTGGGACACACAGCCTTCGACGGGCTGACTGATCAACTTAGTAAAACAGGAGCTTTTTAATTTTGAGATACTGACAAATGAAAAGCAGATTTTTCTCTGTGGTAATATATTAAACAGAGCTTGTTACATTATCTAAGATTGTGTTTTGGAGATTCTTGTGCAAGCCAATTCAATTAACAAAACTCCTGTTTTAACAATGGGTTAGTTTGAGGATTTCTATCAGGCATAACGACTTCCCCATAAATCTATTTGTTGGGATGTGGATTGTAAGAACGATTTAACTTACGCCGAACCTTACATACAGCCTTAAACCACGTCACTCCAGTTATTGACATCCTTCCAGAACAAGAGGAATCCGATCACAGACAAATTATCTCAAATTACATCATGGAGAATACAATTACAGACAATGGGAAAATAAAAGAGCAATGATTTGGGAATGATAGTGATTCAGCTACAAGTAGAGGGGTTCACTAAATAACACAAATTCGAAGTCTTTATTTGTCTCTCGCCACTGAAGCTGGCAGGGGGAGAGGGATCTTAGAAATGCTATCAGTCCCGCACCCGTTATGAACTCCATGACTCTTAAAGTAAAATAATAATAAAGTTTGTAAAATCTATAATGCTAACCGCATTATAAATTTTACACCATTTATTATTATTTTAATACGATATATCGCACATTCTCTGAGGTTGATATTTTCTGCAAACTTATACTTTGGGCCATACTAGAAAAATATAGAAAACCCGGTTTAATTCGTTTCAGTTGATTTTTGGCCGAAATTCTGCGGTATAGTACCCTTTAAACATATTCAAGGACTAGTTTCAACTTTTGAATGTAACTTCCTCGTTTTACTATGATGGGTGGTATTGCATTGAATTCCCTCAAATCCCTGACAGCAACATGGACACTTATGTTTTTATGCAGTATTGACATATATGTGTGTGTAAACACTTTACCTTTAAAACAAATGAACAAAGTATCTACAGGCTTGGAATGTATCTTCTTCCTGTTTGGTGATGGGTGGCATTGCATTCTACCAAATTCCAGGCAGCAATATTGCCTACCTTAATGTTCTCTACGGTGTTGTGAACACCATTACTTACAGACAAACTAACTGGTTAACTTAAAACCTAGAATATAGCGTTTTCTGTTAAAGGGATATACTGTGTGTATGGTATTCCACCAAATTCCAGGTAACATTATGGCCACCAGTATGGTTTTTATATGGTGTTCATACATATGTGTTGTCAACACCTCTGGCCTCTGTCTATATCAACTTCTTTGGGTCTGTATAATAACTCATGAAAAGGCCATAACTGTATAATACGACAACATACATTTTCAAGGTAACAGGTTTTTTTTTAAAATAGCAAACGTTTTGTCGAAGTTTCTAATCATGAAAACAAATTAATGACAAGAGGCAGTCATTACCCAAGAGCTCCGTTGGCCAAGGTGTTGAATAGACTTGTTTGTGGTATGTGTCTAGCTCCATTAACATCTCTGAATGTCTCGTCTTTTAACATTGTTTTTGTCAGTGTTGTATTCTTCCACCAACAAGCTACATAGCCCAGATGAAGCAAGAAAGAAAAAATTTACATTTCTGTTCGGATGCAAAATTTTTGTTAAGTTTTTAAAAGAGTTTTAACTGCAGATGTTGTAATATTGATGTGACGACATTATTAATTACCTCTGTTTGCTAAGTTTTTTAAAGAGTTTTAACTGCAGATGTAATATTCATGTGACGACATTGTTTATGACCTCTGTTTGTTAAGTTTTTTAAAGAGTTTTAACTGCAGATGTTGTAATATTCATGTGACGACATTGTTAATGACCTCTGTGTGTTAAGTTTTTTAAAGAGTTTTAACTACAGATGTTGTAATATTCATGTGACGACATTGTTAATGACCTCTGTTTGTTAAGTTTTTGAAAGAGTTTTAACTGCAGATGTTGTAATATTCATGTGACGACATTGTTAATGACCTCTGTGTGTTAAGTTTTTTAAAGAGTTTTAACTACAGATGTTGTAATATTCATGTGACGACATTGTTTATGACCTCTGTTTGTTAAGTTTTTTAAAGAGTTTTAACTGCAGATGTTGTAATATTCATGTGACGACAATGTCAATGACCTTTGTTTGTTAAGTTTTTTAAAGAGTTTTAACTGCAGATGTTGTAATATTCATGTGACGACAATGTCAATGACCTCTGTTTGTTGTTGTTTTCTGTTTTGTACATTTTTATATTGCCTTGATCCCAGACAATTGGACACAGGTGTAAACTAGCATTGATAAGTCAGTTGTTCCTTCTCTGTTCCGTGCGGTATGATGGATGTATATTGACAGCAGGTGTTATTGACCCCTTTCGAAGCAATAAACCACGTCCCATGAGTTGTTACTACATCTCTCTCCTGAGATCAACAGCATACTTCTTGTTTTTTTAACACCATGTATTTGTTTTCACCGGACAGACCATCTACTGCAGGCTGACATGAAAGTTGTCTGAATAATAAATTACTAATTACGGACACTTTCTATCTACCAATTCTATTAGATCCAATGCATCATCTATTACGAAGCGCTGATGTTTCATTGTCCTAATTACACATGACATTTAAAGGCAGAATACACTTATAACCATTTACAATTGTATTATCAAGGTTTTAGCTATGATAATCGTTTTTTGTTTTGTTTTTTTGGTAAAAAGACAAGCTTCACAACATGGAAAATTTGGATAGACGTATGCATTGTAGAAATTTGTTTACCCATTATTATGGTTTATCTATAAGTAATCATTCATTCTGGCGGTTTCTATTATCTGAGCACATGGGAATAAAAAAAAAAAACTGAGAATCTTAGGCATATATCAAACTTTTAATCCATTGCCATTAAGAAACTATATATAAAAATGGGTATTCACATTCATTTAGTTTTGATTGAATTTCCGGAGCAAAACTTGAAAACCATTAAGGGCATCAGGAAGCAGATTTGTTGTGGTGTCCAGTTTGTGTCCTGTAAATGTATGGTGGTGTCTTCTGTGTTTCCACTGTCTCTTATGGTGGTTTCTTTCTCAGATTGGTCTTGCACACCATCATATAAGTGAAACAACCTTAAGTATGGCGTAAAACCCTAATCAATCACGTTCTTTTTAGTTGCCGCTTTGACTTTCATTGAAGACAAATAAAGGAAATTGATTGTTAGTGATCTACCATTGGGCTGCCTATTACAAGAAGCTGTGCCTGATGGTATATGACAGTAGATCAAGGGATATTGGAGCAAGTAATGTAAATTAAACACTGCTGTAAAACAATTGTAGAACAAAACAAAAGTTTTAATTTAGCCAACTGCAAGATTAACGCAACATTTAAATCATATGTATTTCCTTCATATTTTTTGTTGGGTATAAGAATTTAGTGGTTTTTCATTTAATATTCCAGATGAATTTCAGTCATATTATGGTACAAACAGCATCCATCTCCAGTCCACTTCCAGAGCAAAACTTGAAACCCATAAGGCCTATCTCTATGACACTTTGTAGACACATTCACCATCTACTGTAGTGCCTGCCTTTCACCATGATTCACAAATAGATTTTCAATTGAAATGGATAAACATCTGGATTTCTTGTTTGGAGAAGAACTTGCAAACTATAAGGCCTGCCTTTACGAAAATTAGTGGACACCTTCACCATAAACATATACTTGTACAATTATGGATTCATAGTGTTCTTTATTTTATTTGACTTTTTTTTATTCCATTCATATAAATTTAAAATTTAATTTAACAACCTGTCAATGTGCCATTATGAATAAGTCCATCCATTCTTATTAAAATTTGACCTTCACTTTAATTAAAAATAGAAGACAATGATGGCTCTACTTAAGCTGTTGATTTAAGTTGTTAACAAATAATTATTTCTGCTCTGATCACATTTGTTTCTGTATTTTCTGTATTTTAGTTACAGACAAAATATCTGAAATTTTGCAAATAAAATAAGAAGTTCAGTCAATGATAGATGTGTTTTGTGTAGTAGCTGAAATGTTGCTTTAAATAATGCATTGTCTGATATATGGCAGGGTGTTAAATGATTCAGGCATTTCACTGTCAGTACCTCACTAATCTAGGTCAACCAAACACCTGCTCTAAGACAATACCAATCATAATTTCTCACCTCCTTGTACCATTGTATCTACTTTTTGTCATAAGGGATTAAATTTAGGTGATGAATCATTATGGCTTATCTCCAGGAGTTTTTTCACTTGAGTTTTAACCCTGTTAGATTGGCCTGATTTAAAATGAAGTTGACCATCTTTGAGGAAAAAAAACTTTTTCTGTCTTTGTTTCTTCCGTAGTGTTCCCTGAGCTAGTGACCATCAAAAGCCACTTAGTTTCCGCATCCTGTTTTAAGACCTTTGCTGTCACTGTTTGTAGTCAGAGATGTCCACAGTAGTTTCATTTAACATCCAGTGAGAGTATTTCATATGAGTGAAAACATTTCTATGCAAAATAAAATTACCAAAATAGCTTTCATATTTTCCCCATAGTTAAATGGTTCCTATGTGTCAAAGTTGCAATAACTCTAATGCTAAGGGCAGTATGTTTATGTTTACATTCACGCTGTCTTATTTAACACTGAAGAAACATTATCTGTGCTACAGTTAAGTCAGTTAAGTGACATTCAAATCTCCCTGTTGTTTAAAGTTATAAAAGGGAAGGTTTCCAGTGACTGCGGAAATCCTCTTGAGTACAACATTAAATAGCTATCAAATAAATGATTAGGTTGCATGCTGTTGTAGTGTTTTTTTAATTCTTTGTTGGAATATGCCAACGTCAATTTAAATTAAATACCTTTGAGTGTGGCGTTAAACACCAATCAATCAGGCCATCAAATTTGTGCGATATTGCTTCAATATTTGACATGTACTTGTATTTTGCTAAGCGTTTCTATACTTCTAAAGAAAAAACTCTTGGGGAAGGCGTTGAAAACGCTAGTACCGCCCTTTCTGAATCAAACCATATTAAATACAGTGTAAAACTTCAAAACAATCAGTCTAGTGTATTAGAATTAATATTATATCATCCTGACTGGTAAAGGAATATCGAAAACAATAAATCTTGTCATCCAGATTCTAATAATAGAGTCTGGATGACAAGATTTATTGTTTTCATTATTCAACAATGAAGGTGCTTAAGTTGCAGTTACTCTGACCCTCAATAGATTGTTTTTACATTCTAATCTATTATGAATTTTGGAACACATGTGCAAATATTCTGAATCATCTTTCAATTCAGAAAAATATTGGATAAATTATGTTTTGAAAAAAAAAAAAAATCTTTCCGATTTTTCTTGTTGGTCCTAGTTTTATTGCAATAGTGTGTTAAATTTAAAACAGTTAAAAGAATTAGTCCAGTAAGTGGAATTTTAAACCTTTTATAACTGTCTAGAAACACAAATGAAATTTTAAAATCTGCATGACCGTTAAGATGAAGTTTGCAAAAAAATCATTAGTGTAGGTATAAATAATATAACAGCCAAGGAATAGACTTTTCCCAAATATGGTACTGTGAAAAATTAAACCAGAGAAAACAGCTTATATATATTACACAACAGGTTTGCTTCTTTCATTCACAATTCTTTGAAGCAATTTGATCTATAATTTGTATATAATCCCAAATTGAGCCATTCTGTGGATTTTTTATTGACAGTTTATAGATATATTTTTTGGAATAAACAAGGCTTTTCAATGAAATTGAGTAGAGCTGCTCATATCAAAGGTGAGCTGAGTACAATACAAGCTGTGTAAAGATCAACACCAAAATCAACCACATGTGGTGTTAATGAATATACACATGCAACCAGGCCAGCCAATTCACACCTGACAAAAAGTTCCTCTGGAAGACAGTATTTAAATCAGTATAATCCCCAAATGGTCTATGAACAGAGCCAAATATAGCTCCAACTTACTTTCTGAATACACAATTGGGGGAGACAGTTAACACATGCACAGGGGATATTCCCAATGGCCTGTTAATCCTCTCCAGGTAGCTTACCTGTATATAATTGATAGTCAACTTCACTGTTTCAAATCATGTAGTCAAATTTGATTTTCAAATTTATCAGTGTTTTAATTCAAATTTTTATTTCACGTCTTCTCTGGGATAAATATCACTATCTCAACTTAGCGAATTTGCAATAAAAGAATATCACAACCTGTAATGTAGATTCTCAAGTTGCCCTGTTGACTTATTGTGTAGAATTTCAAGTTGTCTTGTTAACCTGTTGTGTAGATTCTCAAGTTGTCTTGTTGACCTGTTTTGTAGATTCTCAAGTTGTCTCCTTAACCTGTTGTGTAGGTTCTCAGGGTGTCGTGCTAAACTTTTATGTAGTTTCTCACGTTGTCTTGTAAAACTGTTCTGTAGATGCTCAAGTTATCTTTGTTAACTGTTGTGTAGATTCTCAAGTTGTCTTGTTAACCTGTTGTGTAGATTCTAAAGTTGTCTTGTTAACCTGTTGTGTAGATTGTCTTGTTGACCTGTTTTGTAGATTCTCAAGTTGTCTCCTTAACTGGTTGTGTAGGTTCTCAGGGTGTCGTGCTAAACTTTTATGTAGTTTCTCACGTTGTCTTGTAAAACTGTTCTGTAGATGCTCAAGTTGTCTTTGTGAACTGTTGTGTAGATTCTAAAGTTGTCTTGTTAACCTGTTGTGTAGATTCTCAGGGTGTCGTGCTAAACTGTTGTGTAGATTCTCACGGTGTCTTGTAAAACTTTTGTGTAAATGCTCAAGTTGTCTTGGTAAACTGTTGTGTAGATTCTCACGTTGTCTTGTTAACCTGTTGTGTAGATTCTAAAGTTGTCTTGGTAAAATGTTGTGTATATTCTCAAGTTGTCTGTTAACCTGTTGTGTAGATTCTCAAGTTGTCTTGTTAACCTGTTGTGTAGATTCTCAAGCTGTCTTGGTAAACTGCTGTGTTAATATATTGTTGTTACTCAACTTCTTTTGGTACCCTGAAATGTACATGTAGATGCAGTGATTAACAGTGATTAATCTCATCTGTTAAAATTCTATACTCATGAACACCATCATGTTCATCTCGTCTGTTTTGTCATTCATTCCTAACTCTTCATCTTCTAGCTTATTGGAGATTTTACAGTTATTTGGCACCTCTGGGGGGTGTTTGGTTGAATAATTGCCATACCATCTGTTCACCCTTCAACAGTGAAGTCAATCTTATGTCAGTAAAGAGCAAATAATAAATAAAAGTATGGATTTGTTATATCTCGTTCTTAATAAATGCATAGAAGATAAAAAAAAAGCGAACGACTAATAAATTCTTGGAGTAGGAGAAAACATAGCATACAAATTGAACTGCAAAGTAGTCATATTAGTTAAATACTCATGATTTTAAATACTCATGATTGCAAAATTTAACATCAATGTAATAAATAAATGAATAACATGTGTAACGATTTATGGTAAAAAAAAAAAAAATTGTTAAAGCCACCCTAGGTAGTCTGAAGCCACCTGAAACTTAAGACAGTAATCTGATCTTTTGTTCCTATAATATTTCGGTGTATTTTTCTAAAGCTTATCAGAAGAAGTTTGAATACCTTAGGTCTCAGGTTAGCTTTTTCTTGAATATTGAAAGCCATTTAGTCGTAAGGAAACATTTTAACTAACCACCAATTTGTACTAGTTTAAACATTTTTGTTAACTAAGTCGTTTTAAGTAAGAATAGAGGACATCATCAAACTCTTAAATCAAATCTTAGGAAATAATAATTTAAACATACCAGACCATAACATAACATACCATAACATAAACAGGCAGATCGGTTTATGATTTAAAATCAAAACTTTTAAATGATCATTATATTGATCAAAGCACCTGTGTTTCAAGAAATTGACATGTAATTATTATTAACTGGTCTACTGAGCAATGCAAGTTTTACTTTAATTGTTTCAAAATAACAGGAAAATGCCCAGATAATGATTTTGCAAACAGAAATATTGAAACAGATATTATCAACTTCTTCTTTATTATTCCTCAACGTTTCGACACAGTTACTAGTGTCTTTGTCAAGTATTATAGATTATAATATATTATACTTGATAAAGATGCTAGTAACTGTGTCAAAACATCGTGTGAAAGAAGAAGTGGATATCAGTAAAATGTGTGTTCCAATAATGGTTACCTACAACTTCTAAATGACACTTAAAGAAGAAAGATTAAGAGTTATGGTTGAAAAAAAACATAACATTTTTCAACACTTTTTCTGGTAATTTATTTAATCAAGATTGTTACAGTATCTGTGATGTTATTAGACATACAATATAAGTTCTTTTACAAGCCAATTCAGTAAACAAAACCCCTGTCTTAAGAATGGAGAGGTTATAGGATTTTTATCAGATGTAACAAATTTCTCCTAGTTCTATATGTTAGGATGTGGGTTGTGCGGACGATTTAACTTACGGCTAATCTTACATATTACATTAAACCGCATCCTTCAGTTATTTTGACATTCTTCCTGAACTACAGGAATTGCATCCCACAGGCACTGTATCTAAAATTACATCATGGAAAATGTCATTACACAGAATAGAAAAATAAAGAACAATGATTCGAAAAAGGAAATTGACTTTGGTAAAAGGAAGGGAACTTTATTCACAGAGATAACCTGTTTGGCTGTTATTCAGAAACTGTAACGGAATCTTAATTATTTCCAGTCTATTTCCTTATTAATATGACCCACGGACATCAGCTGATTGTTACTACCCTAAACACAAAACCGAATGAAACAGGTTAGTTGGAAAGTAAGTCATGCGATTATCTCCAACTTATTTCAGCTGTAACGTCTTGTTGACTCTCTTATATAATGAACTTTTCCGATAGCTCAGGAGTTCACAGGATGGTTATATGAACATTTCTTCCTGGTATTACACCATACACCGGGAACTTAAAGTCCTCTTATAAGTGAGTACGACGTTAAACACCAATCAAATTGAAAAACAGAAATAAAATTAAGCATATACAATTGTATATAGATGAAGGAGAGCAACAATATGAGTAAGAGCTAGAGACTCGGTTCCTGGTCCAAAAATGGTTGTGTAGACAGCTCTACAAATTTGAACAAGAAAAGGTATAGACACCCATTATCTTTCTGGTAAACTATTTCCATGATTAAACACAAAACTGTCTACCATGAGTCTATCTGAAAATAGACTAATAAAAATTACAAAAACATGACGACTGAGATGGATTTTCAACTTCTGGGTATATTGATGACTCAGTCGTCATGCTTTTATTATGTACCCAGCTTCTTAATGCCACTTAAACACGATAATAAAAATGACTTCCAAATTCTGCAAATTAGTTTCACATATAATTTAACGTAACAGGTTTTACTCATATTATATTCATACAATAGTAGGTTGTGGATGATTGTTTGCTGATTATATTTGGCATTGCTGTTGTTTAAGAAAAAGTTTGACGTGGGGTTAATATTTTGTGGTTCATTCGTCCCAAAAAATCATCCAATGAGACAACTTCATTTGGCATCGTACACACAACACTCACACATATGTGAAGCCAGTATGTATTAAAAAGCGTCATTTTTCTAGCATGTGTTGATTAAAGCTGGTTTATGTTAAGGCTTTCCATAACTGGGTGAATTACAGTCCACAGTGATTTGGCAATGCAAACAGTAAATTGAATCCTAAATTGGTTTATGTTTATCAATAATAAACGTAATCCCATATTCTATTATCAAAATGTCACCATATTTTATTGAGATAAGTTCTTGAGTAACATAATGTTATCAACGAGTTTGTTTGACAATTTCTCGATCAGGTTTTAGTTTCCTCTTCCTGAGGCTGCTGGGATCTCATTAGTGAGAATTTTGTTATCTGATCCAGACATTTTATAATACGTCAGCTTCTTCTGGAATCGGCTCAACCAATTCATGTTACACCCCATAATATGACATGGTAATTTCTCTTATTGAACATTTAAACTGTGACAGGTTCGTTAAGTTACAAACTTTTTGTCCAAGTTTCAGATTTATTTATTTTCAAAAGTGAGCAGTTGGTAGGAGATTCCTCACAGGATACCGCTTTTTGTCTTGGTGCAAAAAGATTCCTTGTCATGTTGGCATTCTGAAATTGTCACTGTTGAACTTCAGTTCGCCAACTTTATTTTTTCTTGAGCTCAAGAAAAAAACAGCTCATAGATTCTTTTCTTTGTTATGAAAACTTATGTCAAGTGTGACTGTGTCTATGGAATGATGAATGTGTTTGTGTTATGCTTTAAGTAAGGTAATGTATGATATATGAGTGTTAAATGATGCAGGGTTTTCACTATCAATGCCAGACTTTTTTTAGGTCAGCCAAACACTTGCTCTAAGTTAATAAGAATCATAATTTCTCTCCACCTTGTACCGGTGTATCTACTTTTGTTTTCACACTACATTACCTCTAGGTAATGAATCATTATGGCTTCTCTCATAGAGTTGATTCACCTAGAATTTATGCCAGGGTAATTTAAGCAGTGTTTTCTTTATTTGTCTGTCTTGTTATCGTTTTCGTGTGTTGTCGGGTGGGAGCCTACTATGCGGTGGTTCTCTCAGAGCTAAGGGACATTAAGGAGCTGATTTGTTGTGGTGTTCTTTTTTAGTTCTGACATGTATTATAGCAGAAGTCCATTAACTAGAAGTGTGAAACCTCGTATTCAGTAGTGTAGACGGCAGTGTTTCTAAAACGTTCACATTCAGCTACACGCAGCGCCCCTTGTGGCAAATTGGTGAAACGTCAGGGGAGATAATTTCAGAATTGAACTGAACGTTCACTACAGCCAGTCAATTTGACCTGGCTTGACCTTGCAGTTTCTGTGATAAAACAAACAAGATGGCGACTAAATTGGATTTAAACGATGTAATGAAAAAGGTGAAAGAGATGCAGGCGTATGAACTCCATATTACTGACAATGAATCGCGGAACACTACGTGGATCAAACTTGACAAACGAGGCAGAATATTCAAAAGCGTTCAGCGCATAATTAGGGAATACAAGGCGCTTCATAAGGAGGAAATTTGTCAAGAAGGCAAGAAATCTGTAAAGAAATCGTGACGTGGAAAGTGGAAAAGTGAAAGTAAAAAAGTGAAAGTGAAAGTGAAAAAAAAAAAAAAGTGTGAAAGTGAAAAAATGGAAAAGTGAACAGTGAAAAAGTGAAAGTGAAAAAGAGGCAGAATGTTTACTTCATCGCATTTTGACGCTGACTGCAAAATGTCCCACTAATTTGGACTGTCAGAAAAGTTGCAAAGAAAATCTTGACTTTTATCAAAATCGAACTATTCAATAATGAACAGTAACGTACTTGGGTCGATTGTACTTAAAGAAATAATGAGTATGAAATAATTCACATTATAGTAAGGAGATTAGATTAATAGAGTCAGCGGCAGACACATAAACCATGATTTTATTAACCCCATACGACTTCCCATAATTCAAGAGTGGCTCTAAGGGCCGAAGTGACAATCAAGGAGTACTGACGTTTTACGACTTTTGACGACTTAAATGTAATCAGCGCAATGAAGAGAATTTTAATAACATACTCTGCACATCATACAGTCAACGTCACCGTATCTCTTATAACCTGGGCAATGGAAACAATGCCGTCTACACTACTGAATATGAGTTTTCACACTTCTAGTTAATGGACTGATTATAACATCTTCTACATCGCTGGATTTGCCTAAGGTGGACCTTCAACTATTGGGCTGGCACACCATTATATAAGTGAAATAACCTTGAGTGCGGCATAACGCCCCAATCTATGATCCAATACTCTTGCTTTCTTTGTCATTATAAACGTCCTACATTATCATCCTGCAAAAAAATATACTTTTTAATTCTATATGTTATTTTTGATTGTTAACCTAAATGTGTCTTTCTAGTCAACTTGAAATGAACAATGAATTTTACATTAAAAGATACAGCAGCGGCTGGTTGTGTGGTTACTTTCTGTGCCCTGGTGCTCTCTGAGGTAATGGGCTTCATTAAACTGATTTGTTATGGCGTCCTGTTTTGAGCCTTGTAATCAGTCTTTGTTGCCTATCTCTTGCCGATGTCTCCACCACCCAATGGGCTGGTTTGCCGTTATATGAGAGAAGTAACCTAAAGTATGCTTAAACCCCAATCAAACTAACAAACAAACAATTAAAGATAGAGAAGTTCTTGAAATTCTGAAACCTGGTATTTATTTGGTTTATCCTTTAGAAAAAGGAAGTTTTAGGGTGATAACATTCTTTACTGAGATGCTCTTTGAGAGTAAATTTGTTGTGGTGTCATGTTTTGCATCTTATACTGACAAAACATGGTTGTCATTTTAATAAAATACCTTTGAGTACAATGTTATGAACATCAATGAAATAAATAAGTAAGTAAATGTACTGTGTCAACCTTGATTGTTGCCATGCCAAAATGATTTCCTTAACACATGGGGGCTAACAGGAAATCATGCAATAAGAAAAACAGGAATATCCCTGCAAAACTTTAGCAATCAAGTCATCTTTAAGCTTGTTGTCAATCATTAAGAAAAGGTCACATGATTTTTGCCCAAAGTTTTCTAGCTTAGTGTTTGTATTCAATTCCCCCACACCCTAATTGTAAGAAATAAATAAAAATCAAGACCTCAGCTAATATTCTTCAAATGCATCTGTTAGTGTTGTTGTTCACCTGCAATGTAGATTCAGGGAGTGGGTAATTAATCAAGTCTGTTAATACTCTTAACTCTGTCATACATGGACACCAGCCAGTTCAATTTGTTCACATTTTTTGTTACAAATCTTTCCTTGCTGACGCTTGGTGCCAGTCCAATGTGTTGTTGAATTCTTTTAGGCTATAAAGACAGTTATTGCACACTTCAAGCTGGTTTGGAATGACTGATTACCATACCATGTGTTCATCCTTCAAGACGCAATCGTATATCTAGAGAAAGTTTAGCACACGTATACAAAATAGACTAAATGAGTGATGTACTTTTGATAACTGTGAAATCACGTAAGAGTTGCATATTTTAAAGCTTTTTTGATTGATTGTTACGCTGTATGTGCTATCAAGTTTATTTTGGCATGTAAAGATAATAAGTAGCTAATCATTGTTTTACGTGGGATATGAGAGATATTGTTATAACTTTCATTGAATTTCACCTTTACTCATTCCCCTTGATAACAGTGTTCCTGGTTTTTAGAAATGTGGTGGCCGATATGAGTGAAATAACTTGAAGTACGAAATAAACCTCCAAAAATACTAATATAAAAATCACTACTCTATTATAGTTTCTAGCACACCTTAGTCATAAAAGATAATTTTCCAATAGTGGTGGAGATAGGGTTGTGGTTTTTGCAAAGTATATTCATGGTTTTCCACCAAACACAGACAATGCAAAGTCTTCATGTAAGTGAAATATAATCAAGTACAATGTTAAACACCAAACAAATAAATCAATAAATAAAGAAGTGGCCCCAAGAGATTATCAATCTGAAAAACTAATGTTCATTTATAACACAATAGGGTTATGCATATGAAATGGTATATGAAAGCTTGGGAAGACAAATTTTTAATGATTAATGCCAGGGAACCTTCCGATAATTAAATTTCTTTATCCAAAATAGTTCTGGATGGTTAGGTGCCCTAATACTCTCTGAGCTAATGGGCATCAGGAAGCTGATTTATTATGGTGTCCTGTTTTTTGTCTTGTGAATATATTATGTCGTCTTCTATGTTACCGACGGCGCTTATGGTGGCTTCCTTCACCCTTTGGGCTGGCATGCCGTCATATTAGTGAATTAGCCTTAAGTACAGGGTTGAACCACAGCCAATCAATCAATCAATCATAGTTCACATTGCAAATCAGCTTTCTTCAAGTTCACTTGGTACATTAAGAATCATTGTTATTGCTAGGCATTACCCAATTACTTCTAGTCCAAGAAAGGTAAGCATCATCAACTGTTCTTCTTGGTAAAGTGGTGGCAAGCAAATTTAGAGTTCATATCAATAAAAAATGGAGGGGTGTTCTTCATGGTAATTTATTAATCAAGATCTTTACAGTATCTGTGATTTTATTAGATCATACAATATAAGTTCTTGTACAAGCCAATTCAATAAACAAAACCCTTGTCTTAAGAATAGAGTCGTTAGAGGATTTTTTATCAGATGTAACAAATTTCTCGTAAATCTATTTGTTAAGATGTGAGTTGTGCCGACGATTTAACTGACCAATAATCTTTCTTACTACATTAAACCACCTCCCCAGTTATTGACTTTCTTCCAGAATAAGAGGAATTTGATCGGACAGACAAATTATCTCAAATTGCATCATCGAGAATGCCATTACAGAGAATAGGAAAATAAAGAACAATGATTCCAAAATGAAATTGATTTTGGTAAAAGGAAAGGAACTTTATTCACAGAGATAACCTGTTTGCTTCTTATTCAAAAGCTGAAATGAACTCCAAGTAAGATCATTCAATCTACTCAAACAATTTCAGAAAAGCAACCAGGAAAATAAGTTTAAGAGCTTCCAGAAAGTTTGCTCACAAGAACGTATCAGAAACAAATTAGTTGCTGTCCAAGAAAAAGAACACCTGCATCACTATTTTAACTCAATGTGAGAATTTTCTTCATTATTCATAATCAACTCATGTTCTGTGTTTATCTTTCTTTGAAGGTTTAATTCTAAATTATTGAACAAGAAGACAACCAGCAATAAATAATACACATATAACTGAATTCAAAAAACCAATGCAGATGAAAAATGAAAGCTCTAAAGAAAATGTTAACAAAATGTCTTTTTAAAGCGACATTGACCTTAGCCTTTGATCAAGTACGCTCATATAACCACAATTTGTCTATGCTTGTACCTCAGCCAGCCAGCTGTGAGACGATGCCGCTTGTACTACAGGGTGACAAAACAACAACAACAGATCAGCCGAAAGATCGACTTTCATTGGCTGTTGTTATCAACTAGCTCTGGTAGCCCTCTGGCAGAAATACACAACATTATCTGCCTTTTCAACCAGCGGTTAGGCTGGCTGAGGTACGAGCATAGACAAAACGCTGGTTATACGAGCATATTGACCAAGGTACTGAAACCTGAACTTGTTCGGGGATTTTTGTACTGGAGCATTGAATTAAATCTGGTCAAAATCAGTTGAAATGTTAAAGCTCCAGTTTGATGACAAGAAAGGTTAACAAAATATATATTGATAGTAACAGTGACCTTGACCTTTTCCTATGGGATTGAAACATTCATTTGTTGGAAGGGTATTCATGTTTTATCATTGTATTAAGTCTTATCAAAGTTGGTTGAAACGTTAAGGGACCACTGTGATGACAAGAATAGCCCATGGACACAGGCCATGCCTTAATACCACCCTTTCTGGGCATATAAAAGGACAGTGTGAATTGTTTTTATCCTTGTCAGTTTTTTGTACTTGAGGTTGGACAACTCACTGAAAAGAATGACTTGACTTGGGGTTAATACAATTTTGGCATTGGCTTCATGTATATTTTAATTGTGTTGAATCTTGATACATCTTATAAATGATCATCTTAACACCAGCACACTAGAATCACTCTTTATGAATAATACATTTAATCCCAAATTGATTTACTCTATGCTTATTACAATAAACATAATCCCAATTTGTTTTATCAGAATCTCATCATATTTTATTGAGGTAAGTTCTTCAGTAACGTAATCTTATCAAATTGTTTGAATGATAATTGCTCAATAAGGTTTTAGTTTCCTTCTCCGGAGACTGCTCGAATCTTGTTAGTGAGAAATTTGTTATCTGATCCAGACATTTTGTAATAAGTCCGCTCTTCTGGAATTGCCTCAACCAATTCATGTTACATCCCATAATATGAAAGAGTACATTCTTTAAGTGAGCATTTTAGCTTTAAGAATTACTGATGAAGTCAAACAAGTTTATGCACAGTACTCCTCTGTCATCTGCTCTGTTCCATGTAGACGGATGAATCTTCATTGGCAGCCGTTTTAAGAGCCCTTTTGGGTAGCAATAGAAAGTCTCTAGCGAGTTGTCACTGCATCTCTCTGGGGAGATCCTCAGTATTACTCATGTTTTTATACCATGGATTTGTTTTCACTAGACAGACCACCTAGTTCAGGCTGACATGAAAGCTGTCTAAATCACACCATACATATTACTGACGCCTTTACTTTACCCATTCTTTTAGAACCTCTTCTTCATCAGTTAATAATTGCTAATGTACATCGATCTAAGTTCCTAATAACAATGAGCAGAACAATTTGATCAAATATCATGAACAAACATACAGATACTGATACACATTTGGCTTCCTAGCAATTAATGTTTTATGTTTAATCAATATTTTGGTCTAGATAGCCATTACAGTTTTGGAAACCAGAAAAGCATCAAAATAGTGAATATTTTGATGGCAGTAGTTATTACGGGGGATCTCTCAACCCATTTAGAGCTTTTACTCGGAATCATCTTCTGGGGCGTATATAATTGTTGATGACATTGGGTAACTTTAACAAAACAACTGATTGAAAGGAGCTTTGAGAGTGTGGCAAAGTTGAAATCTAAAAGTTTTCTCTACATCACTGTACTCTACATGACAACCTTTGGCAGACCAACCATCTATTACAAGAAAGTACTGTCACCCCCTCAGTTGAATAAAGTGAGAAAGTCTGAGTAATCTCTCCCTGTTAAAATTACATTCAACCAATCAGATTGTGCTTACAACCTCCAAAAATTCAATAGTGAATCGCCCAAACCACTTTATTAGATAAACAATTTGCAAGGTATTCAATATTCCAATATTAACAGAAAACCAACACAGGTCCATAACGTTCCAAAAATACATTTTTGTAGTCAAACTTTTTGGGCAAAGTATAACAACACTGCCCTGCAACAATTATTGACAATTATGGCTATTGCGACTAGCGGAGTACTCCTGTAACACGCCATGTGATTGGTGTAATACAACTTCCAAGTCAGCCAATTGATTGCATAGCTGTACATTCTGGCTATAGATAAACGGTCTGCCAGGCATTGTACTTAAGAGCAGCTTGGAATAAAACTCTTGGTCAGCCCAGATATGGACATTGTAACATCAGAATGTCATTCATTGAAAACAAATAAAGTAAATTTAGCCTTTTGATGGCCAGTTGATAATGTGTGCCTTGATAATATGGTGTCCGAATGAGTGAGTACTCATATCCAGAAATGTTTAAATAGAAAGTATCCATTGAAAGCTGACAAATCCTTTTAACGAACCATAAATTCCACTCTAAGAAACATTGTCTGGAGAGAAAATCATGTGATTTTTAAAACTCTGAAACAATACCAGATTGCCACAATGTTATATTCATAAGTGTTTGCGTCACATTTGTGTATGATGTATTACGCTTTTTAGAAAGCTTATGTGTGCTCAAAAATAGTTTTTACTTCGTTTGATACTTTTTGTATTGGCCATTATATTTTGTAGCTTTGGAATTGCATAAAAGTAATTCTCATAAAATTTTGTGAAAAATACTAGTCCAGTCAAGTGTTTGTTCTGGCAATGGAATGAAATATGTGTTTTGCGTGGTTGTGGAATGTTGCTTTAAATAATGCAATGTCTGATAAATGACAGGGTGTTAAATGAATTAGGGTTTTCACTGTCAGAGCCTCACTCATCTAGGTCAGCCAAACACCTGTTCTAAGACAATCATAATTTCTCATCACCTAGTACCAGCTAGTGCAGCCACTTTTTATCACAGTAGTTTATCTCTTGCTGGTATATCAATAGGGATTCTCTCATCGGATTGATTAAAGTCCTGCTCTGTTGTTATTTAACAAATTCATTTCCAACATTTATCTTAATATTAAGACTATTTCCCTTTGAGCTTTGAAAATATTTATCATTTTTATGCAATTTAGCTAAACTGCAAATAACCTGCTTGTTCAAAGGGGAAATACAAAATTTCTTGAATGATATGAAAACATTTTGTAACCTTAACATGGATTTTGTTTTCATTTTTTTTTTTTGCTTTAACCTTGGTGGCAACCAAGAAATACATCACAGGACATTTACATGCTTCTGGTATAAAACATGAAGCCACAATAGACCTGCTTCATGATGCCCCTTAGCTCTGAGAGCAACAGCGTAGGGAAAGTCCCACAACCACATACTATTGCATCATCAGTGAAAATGACTAGGGGTCAGTTTTACAAAGTGTGAGATTGAGTGTAATCATATATATCGAGTGCGAATCCCGGTGGAGGCAAGCAACATTTTTTTTTCTCTACATTTATACAAAAATATAGAAAATTATAAAGAAAGGTTCAGCAATGATCTATCTTCACTGTGTTATCTCGCAAGCCATGCTACCTCAGCATTTGTAGTTAAATAAGCATTAGTCAGACATGCATATAGAAAGCAAATACGTGCTGTTAGCATGCGCAGAGCTAGGGAAGCAACTTAATTCTGGATAAAAACATCTGTTTGACAGCTACAACATATAAATAATTTTTGGTTTGCTTCAGATAGGAAGCGTAAACAAGAAAAAGAATAAAAGTTAGTGTATTGGGCTGTTATCTAATCTGACTTCATTCAAGAAAAGGTAGGGACTATAGACCGCATAACAAAATTATCAAACTGCGCATATTTGACAGTAAAACTTAGTTTTTTTAAACACATTCAATATCAATATTTGTTCATAGACGAAACAACAAATCAGTATGAATGGTATAGAAAAAAACCTATCGATAAATGGTTCTTCATAGAGAGAGAGAAATTGTTAAAACAGCCGTCTGATAGATCTTGTGAATCACGCCGAGTCACGGATATCGCGTTATGTACTGTCCGTTGCCGATCCTTTCAATATAAGTCCTCGGTGTAACGTAATTACCATGGCGTCCAGCAGCGATCAAAGGTTTTGTCATCCTGACAATTACCTCTAACGTAAGCTGCCATTCCTTTGTGAGAGGCCACTGTATCATTGACTAATTGTGTGTCCACAATGCCAGCTGTGACAACACTTGAATTGAGTATCACACTTGGAAAAAAAAAAAATTAGGTTCCTGTTTATAGCCCTTGGTCATGCATGAATCCATAGTTGATCTGAGTCGCTATGTGCACCCTTTTCTAATGTTGTTTCATGGATTTATGTAATAAATTATGCAAATTAGCTTCCCTTTTTGATCATTATAGTCCCGAAGTATAACTGCCTATATTTTGTGGGGGCTTAATAGTTTGGCTTTCCTACTTAAGGAAACTCCATATGAAATGAGGCAGCCAGTGTTTTCTAATAATTGCTTTATATTATGTTAAATAAAGTTTATTATTATTATGTTAAGTGTTTGCTGTTTGTCCATGAGCTTAGAGTTTGACCTCCAGGCCTGTTATGACTTGTGTTAAATTGGCAGGGGTTGATTCTCCACTTTTATTCACTAAGGGCACAGGTGTGTTAATCTTTAACACCCTGCCCGTTAATCAGATGAATAAGGCCACAGACATCACACCTGGATGTCTTAGCTCAGGGCACCTCCATCAGTTCACTAACACATTATCTACTCCCTGCCCTCAAGGTCAAGGTCATTGATATCTCTGAAGAAAGATAGGGCATCTATTACAGACGCCTTAACACCATGTGTCTTGAGGCATTATAATTGTACACCCACACCATGTGTTCAACACAGTCTAATGGTTCATTTAGATAGCTAAAAGAAGCCTAAATTACTTACTTGTGTACCATTTCATATAAATGTTGATCCTTAAAAGTTCCTAGAAAAGATTGAGGATTGGCAGAACCAGTTACTATTTTCCACTCAAGTGTGACATTCCTCACTTTGTTTTTTTCGTTTCCATTGCCATATCTTTCATCAGACTAAGAGGAACCTGATTTGTTAGTGGTACGTACATAACTTTCACTATAAATTCAAAAACCCATTTACAGAAAATAATGCTACAGGAAGTTTCATCGTTTGTTTGTGGTAACTTTCACAATAAACTCTAGAACAAATTGCAGAAATCAATTCTTTAGGAAGTAAGTTTATCGTTTGTAAACGGTAACCTTCACAATAAAGTCTATAAATAATTGACAGAAATCAGTGCTACAGGAAAAAAGTTTCCTAATTTGTAAGTTTGTCTGAATGGCCCAGAAAATTTCCTTATCTGTAAGTGGTAACTTTCACAATAAATTCCAGAACAAAATTACAAACATAAATTGTGCAAAAAATTTCCTTATTTTTAAGTGGTATAAATTCCAGAACCAATTTACAATGATGAACAGGATTTTTTTTTTGGTCAATATGTTATATATATAACAAGTCCATGTCATTTATAACCAGTAACTACTCTTGTAGATTGTATAAGATAGTAATTACAGGGTTTAACTTACATTTAGTGCATGTTGAGTGCTACTGACTGTCCCACTATGTTTAAATCTTATAACTCTTGGAAGTATTCAGTTTGGTTTTGTATATGTGTTATATTTTCATCGTCTTTAATACATGGAACAGTTTTCGTTTGCTTGTATGTCTTTCGTGTATGGTATCCTAGTTTAGCTTCTATCCCAGGGTAACTCCACATTAGTTGAGCCGGTAAACATTTGCCATTAATTGAGAGCTCCGTGATGCAATGTGTTTGGCATTTGGCTTTTGAGGTTTGACCTTGAGCCCAGCAATCGACCTCCAGGTGTGTAATTTTGGGTGTTCTGAAATTGGCAGCTTTTGATTCTCCCCTGGTATCCACTAACACAGAGGACAGGTGCGCTAACTCTAAAGACGCAGTCAGGTGCCTCCGGTCACAGACAACACACCTGGAGGCCTTAACTCAGCATACCTTCATATGTTTAATAACACATTATCTGCACCCAGGGACTCATTTCACGAAGTAAGATGAATGTAATTACAAACGGGACACTATACCTTCTTACTGGTCGTTATGGTAATTATGTTCAACATGTGCTAAAATCACTTTGTGAAACAGAGCCCTGGACTCAATGTGAAGGTCAATGACAAGTCTGAATAAAAATAGGAATGTATTACAGACAGCTGAACGTTGGACTGACATTATTTTCACACACAGACGCAGAAATATGTTCAACACAAACTTATGGTTTGTTTTTTCCCACCAGTATAACTAAAAGCCCTGATTGCTTAGTTATATAGCATCATTTGCATATAAACATATATTCTTAAGGCCATCATGATTGAATGCCGACTCAAGATAGACTGGACCAGTTTGTTTATATTACATCAGGTGTTACAGCTCAGAATTGACCAGGCTTTCACCACTTTGAAACTATGCTGTAGAAAAAAGGGTAATTTTTGTCAAGCCCGCTTGCGGTGAGCTTGATATAGCTGTCACAAATGGCGGTTTGTGTGTGTGTCCGTCCGTCCGATCTTGTCTG
>JAVFBZ010133748.1:0-17899 GCA_032466195.1 Katharina tunicata
GCGAGTGGACAGCTGACACCACGTGCAGCATGAAATGAACAGCTGAGGCAAACGAGCCAGCTATCTGAGACTGTGTACACTTAAAGGTGAACTTGATATATCATGTGCTCTGCTTTTACGCGTAAACTAACCATATACTGTATATAACTCTGTGATTGCTATATCTCCATTTGACACCAGAAAATTAATATTGTTTGTTCTTTGGGGGATTTTTTTCTCTCCTATCCCCTTGCTTCCAGAAAAGCACATATGTGCATGTTTATCCGAGTTTATGAAGTAGAGCAAGAAAGCCACTCTCGCTGGTGTCCGAATACAGCTACAGGGGAAACCCCACCAAGACTGTACAAACTGAATAACAATACTGATGTCAGGGCCCTCTATGGTAATGTTCACCTTTCGTCAGTTCCTCATTAATATGAGACATATTTGTCCATAGTCCGGGTTATGTCATGCAGATGAAATATATATTACTATAATATCTATCATACATTAGTGTAAATTTGTCATTCTTATTCTTAACTATATAGTTTATTTTTTTGTTTCGTTGACATTTTATCATTTCTTTGTGCAATATGCGAAACCAGTGTGTTTACGGTTTAGTAGTTATATTTTATAGTTCAGCTCTAACACCATAAACCGTATCGTTGTCATCTATATGCGTGAGCCTTCGTTGATACTTTCCTTTGGATTTAACTCTTGTAACTTTCTGCTGTTTTTCCCTTTTTTTAAATTTTTTTTAAGTACTTCTATATTGATCCACTAAACAATGTTGTCCTAGAAGCCTAAATATGATACATAACGTGAATAAAATTTAAAAAAATAACCAATAACTTTGAAAGGGAGTCGTTCTTTTGTGACGTGAGACACTTACGGAAGTACATCCATAGTGTTTAAATGTTCCTGAAGGCTAGGCCCTAACTTGATAGCCGGAAGTATAAGGCTACTTGTATTGTACTAAAAAAAAAGCAGGATGTCTGTGAACTGGAAATGTTGTTATTTACCTGTCTTGTCTGTTGCTGTCATTCTAGAATGACATGTCTAGTAGCCATGGCACTCGTGATTGGTATCAGGGATGTAATATTATGACATTTAGATTTCGGCCACGTGACCTTGTCTTCCTCCAGATCATGCAACATGCGAGATGATACGTGGGAAATTAAATTTTGGAAACACAATTATATATTTGTATTAATTTTACAATTTCACACAAAGTAGAAATTGATAAACTTCGTCCCTGGTTTAGAAAGAAACGGTAATCAAACAAATAGAAAGCGTGTCAATGATTTTACATTAAAGGGGTAAATGGCCTATTTCGGGCCATAACGATTAAATTCCCTATATCATCTTAAGCATTCATAATATAATGGTTTTGAGACAATATTTAGTAACTTAATTTGTTTTTGTTAAATTTTCCGTGCCAGGCACATAATTAAACGCATTATGAAAACCACAGTCTTTAATATACATTTCAACTATTACGTTAGTTTTCATCAACATTCTTAGTTTGACCCTGTTGTTTAAATAGCTAATTTTATTTCCTCGATGTCTCGATTCTTTAACGCGGTAGGTATAAGTTTATATTATAGAACAATCCTTTCTAAATGACATCATTGTAATTGTTCTAAGGGTTAAAGTCATTGACCCGGACAAATACCTTACGAGCTGATCGTGACAACTTAAAGAAACCCTCAATTCATTGTCGTCGTTTCTGTTACGTGAGGTGAATATTACTTAAGAAAGTTAACTTAGCTGATTGCTATTCGGCGTAGGCATGATAAAGTCAAAAAATATCGCCAAAGCATCATGGACAATACAGTCACTGAGTTGAAGTAGTTTGTTACGGGTTCGAAAATTATCTTGCCATTTTGAACTTGCTGCTTGGGGATTTTGTCTTGCCATATATATACATCCCGGTACGTTTAGTTGGTAGAATTTCTTTGTGCTCATTTTACAACAACACAGCATTAGTCATTAACAACCCACAGAGTTGGTTATTCAAGGTGTCATTTCACTTGATCGTTTGTTAGTCTTATGACTTACACTTTCCTTTGACATGTATTTCCCGTGTCTCCGTTGTTGTGGTTGTTTGCGTGGGTCTGTTTTTGTTTCGTCTTATCTCTTGTCCACTTAAAAAGTCAATTGCACACAGCGAGTGACCGCGGGCTATATACCCAACAGTTCAATGACTTCAATTTGGGAAGGGTTTGGAGTCGCCATGTCGACAACAATCTACATTCCGAATTCACGAATCACCAAAACAGACAAAAAGTTCGATTAAATCTCCCACCTGTATTGTTGTTGTTCTTTACATCGTTCTATAATCCACCATGTTTTCCCCCTTGTTTTCTTACCACTCCTACTCTTTCATATTCCACCAGACATACAGCAACTAAATTCTTTAGTTTTCAATATTTACCTTACGCACGGAAAGTAACATTTGCTGTTACAAGGAATTTCCTGTATTAAATACCTTAGATAAACCACCCAAATTTTAAGCTCTAAATGGAACTTGTGTAAAATGTTTATCCAAAATTCTTATTACATTGTGGTATTTTATATTTACCAACTTGTTCTTAGCAACATAAATCCACAGCTGCCAAAGTGTATATATAATTAAATTAGAAAAATAGCGTTAATTGTTAATTGAAAAATTCTTAGGACTCTGTCATCTGGCATAAAAGCCGTTTTCTGGCAAATATTGAAGTTAAACTTTTCTTGTTTATTTTTCAAGTTTATATGGCCGTTTATTTAGTTATATTCAATCTCGTGTGAATTTTCGCACGTGACGAACAGGTGCTCGTGCATATTAAATCGTTATACATTTAACAATTGCTGGGAACTTGGGAACGGTAAATAACGGTCTTGTATTATGCAACATGTTGTTTACTCAAAGGCCATAGTTTTCTAACAAATGATCTGTACACCCTGCTAGCCATAGATCCGAGTTCGAATCCCGGTGGAGGCAAGCAACATTTTATTTATCTACATTTTTAAACAATATATATTGAGTTAATAACAAAGAGAATGTAAATTCGCGGAAACCCGGACCGCTAATTGACGAACGTAGACAGAGTCGGTCCCCAAAGAGCATTCTATACAGTCACGCTTTAAATAAGTAATGCTCGTGTTTCTGGCCACACAATACATGCTTTCGTTGACAGTTTGTTCATAATATTTTGTGTCAAACTGGTCTTGTGAAACTGTTCATGGGCAATGCCAACTTACAAATGATTTTTACTTTAATGCATTAGATTGTTTTAATAAATTATTTTCATGGTAGCATGAATTCTATACTCCCCGAATGTATCAGTTCTAACTTTTAATATAAGTAATTTAAGTGCTTTTAAAAATTTGACAGGCCAGATATTTTGATCTGGAATCTCTCAATGTTTATTTATAGAGTAGGTCAGAAACACCCCTTCGAACATGTCCAGCCTTATATATACATCATTAACATGAGAAATTAATTCTTCTTTTTAAAAATATGTTTTGGATATAAAGTACTCCGATGAACTTTGTTTTAGGCGAGATTGAGTGTAATATAAATGAATTATAATGGAAAATATTCCTCTTAAGTATAGAATGTTGCGATTTACCCGCTAAATATATATATATATATAGTATTTTATTTTCCAACCATTTTATACTTAAGTCTTCAAGGATATATCATTGTATTAACAGCCCGCGTGTGGTGTTTTATGGGCAGGTGGAAACATATATATTTGCAAAGTAATCCTAGTTTTTATCGCTACGGGATGTCACTGGAACCTCCAGTGCCAACACAAGCCAGTCCTACTCCGTGTGGTTTGTTGTCGCGTCTTCTTTGTTTAATTGAGCTCTCTTAAACTTTTCAATCATACTTTCTGATCTATATTGCACTTAGCTTAAAATCCAATGCTCGATGTATTTCTTTTTTTACTTTCCATTATAAAAAGAATAGAAAAATAGGCGTGTCACGTATGGCAAGGTGAGTGTAACAGTTCTTGCTTATTACAAGAAAAATACATCATTGTGCAATGGAATGTGCCGAGTATTGTTCGCATATATCTAATACCACTAGGGTTGGACGAAGAACGAATTACTACAATAATAATATGTTTTACCGGCACGCCGTCAGAGGGTTGTCCATATAAGTAGTTTAACGAAAATGTGAAATAAACATCATATTGGATGGGTGATTACTGTTATAGAAAACAATCATGTTTATTGGAGTAAACGTGTTAGACACATTTCATTTCTGTTACTCTGGATATATTGTTTTTACAGTCAAACCAAGATGACTAATGAAACATTTGAGTATGTTTCACGCTCCTATACCCAGAATAATAACTGTCTGATATAAATGCCTTGAGCTTCCTTGCATTTTTTTATTTACGATACAACACCTCAGTGTGTACGGTTACAATAGTTTATGTCTGTTATCATATCCATCATATCGCGATTTTTGTGTTATTCTATATGTCACGGTAATCAACTAGGTATATAGATTGGTTTGACAGTACAGGGTTTTTGTATTACTTGTGTCGTAACTGGAGTTGAATGGGAGTTAAGCACGCGATATAGTCGTTACTTGCCGCGATAAACGGTATAAAGTTGGTTATTTGGGGGCGCTTTGGAACGTAAAAATATTGGCGTGGATTTTGACGACCCGATCTATTGCCATAAACCTCATCTGCAGGATGGAACGTGTATGCTTTAATCTGGTTTCAGTAATTTACGTAACCCAAGCTCAAAACGGTGTATTATGATTGTTTTGATAAAACCCCTGTTGTTTAACGCACAATGGGTTAATTAATATACGTTTAGAATTTAGTAGGCTTTTCTTTTGTTCACATAATCCAGTTTATAAATACACAATTGTTCACCTATGATAGAAGTAAAATGATTGTAAATAAATTCTAAGGTTTAAGTAAATTGGTTTATACACATAAATACCCAAACCGATTCTTTTATAATCTTATAAAGTACTATACACTGTTCATGAAACTCGTCCCTATATAATATTAAGTGTTCCTATTCATATCATTCTATATATAGTACGTAATAATGAAAAGGAAGAAAAAAAATAGTAAAAAGATATATAAAACACTATTACATACATATTTCATATAGCTTCTGTATAATATTGGTTGTAATATCCCGCGACCATGACACTTATATCATGGTCATATATAATAATAGTTTCTACATTTCCTGCTGTTTTTTTTTTCTACGTAGCTAGAAATACCTTGCCCATGCAGTACAGGTTGCATATTTCATTTATTGCCTGGCTTATTTCACGGGTACAGACAATACCTCCTCCGTATTCTATTATGTACAGTTTTAACTGCCTATGTATATGTGCGAGTGCCGAATTAATTAATTTAAAAGTAGACCGAAATATACGAGAGTGTGCCGAGTTTGGCATAAGATCTCATTATTGGTGGACCTTTGAAGCGGTTATGTTAATTCGTATAATATACACACGACAGATAGTCCGGTTGTCGTGTAATTTTATCAAACTTTTGATTTTGTATGAAAACTCAATATATTCCAATAAATGGAAGCGAAACTAAATGGACACAAACCGGGTGTTTCAGGGGGGTGAGTTCATTTTAATTGTCAATATTGTGCTAATGTGAATCGTGGAGTTGACACATTAAGCTGTAATGTAGACGTGTGGCATGTGAGAAATTTCACAGAGTTAGGACATACCTCCATCACCCACCTGAAGCAGTTGTAAATTTTATATCAACGCTGACGAAGCATCGAGCGTAATCTGCGTAAATATTGGCTTAATATCACCTTTAAATACCTTTATAGCGCAATTCATTTGCAGTGTATATTGAAATATATGTTTACTCAATATAGAGCCTGTATGTAACTGTTTATATCTATGTGAAGTTTAATTTATGGATGTAATGCAAACGATATGCATAGTTTGAGTGTGCACAGAATGTAATTAGATTAGATGGTCTGTCCTAAGTTTAGCCCCGGGCCATCGCCTGACAGGTGCTCGCTATAATAGTAAGATAGGGCTGGCCGAGTAGTTCACATTTCCGATACTGACAAGTGAAGACGACACTAAGAAGCTAAAGGGTATCCTCCCAAACCTTTGTGCTTTCCTGTCCGCCGTAGATTTGGACCCCAGGGGAGTTTTCTTATTGAGGAAAGCTCAAACCTCTGACTTTGCCCCCCACGGTACCCTCTCTTACTCCGAGGCCAGTCGTGCATGGCCAACGCTGATTGGTTGCTTGACTCATGTTGTTCGTCTCCAGTCTATTCATGGCTTCAGAATTGATCGTATGTTTGTAGGAGAGAAGGCAGCTCAGAGTACGGCGTAAAGCTAGTCAGTGAGCCGGGGAGAGAGAGCTATCAGTCAGGGAGACCAGAGACATTGCCTGAAGACACTCAGTCGTATACAGTCACTTTTACTTTTATCTTTCTACAGTACATCTTAATGACCAGCTCTAATTGGAGTCATTCACCAGTTGACTTGGGAACATTCTAAGCCTAGAATCTGATAACTTTTACGGCATTAGGAAAGTTTTATTGCCACTTTTATAACAGTTTGTGCTTTTCTCATCGGACTTGGCTGTCGTTGACTAGCCTTATAACAGTGTTGAGATGTGATACGTTCACAAGGTTAAAGCCAGCATGTCCAACTCGTTATGAATGAAGAGTTTGATGTCTCATTCTACGGATAATATTGTGGATTCTTAAAAAAATCAAAATTATGTGTTTGTGTTCGACTATGCATAGATGCTTAGTTAGAATGCCTTGGTTACTACAATATCTGTTTTTATTATTACCGTTGGCTATGTCCATGGTAGCTGTTGTGGACAGTGGAAAGCGTTTACCTGCCGTTTACTGGAATTCCTCTAACCCAATGTAAGTACATTTTTGTAGGATTTCTGTCTCGAAATTATTATATATAAAAATGTTAATATATATCAGATTTTTTATTACAGATTCGTGGAGGTTTTGCTCGAGTTCCACTATTGCAACAGAAATATATTTATTTCTCATAGCGTGAGAATTGTGATTTGGAACAGGAGCGTGATTTTCTTATTGGAAAAGTTTTCAAGGAATATTTTTATCATATTTTTATTTACTTCAAAAAGTGACGACTGATTTGACATATAGTTTTTATGCCGTGAAAAACAATCGTATAAAAGGTGTTAATTTCACGACAGGTTATAGACACCTGCCCTTGTATAGACCATAGACGTGTTTATTTATGTCAAGCATTTCAGCGATGTCATTTTTGTTCACCCTTTTTACCTATGAAATGTTATCATCTTAAATATGACATTTAAGTATTCGGTGCAAATGTGAATGACTGTTTATACCACGAGTTGAAATGTCTGACGTAAACTTGAAAAATATACCTGTCTATAAAAAGCGCCGAAAACAATGCTATTAAGGTATTAGTGCTCATTCTGTCAGTTTCCGTGGGTTTGACAGGCTCCCGTGGCGCAATTCTTAACTCAATGTTTGTTTTGTTTAAATTTGAAGACGCCACAAACCATTGAACACCTTGGTACCGGCCTAAAAGCCTCACAAAAAGGTCCGAACTTATTCAATCCGTGTCAGTCACCCCTATAACCGTGAATTATATAGGAGAATACGCATCAACTGGCCAGAATTGTTTATCGCGTTTTGCAGTGATCTTATCAATTTTCCCCAAACTTTTATTCCATGGTGATTTTTGTCTAAGTTGCCTTTTTGTATTTGTTATGTACCACGAGACGCTGGGAGATTTTGTTATTTTTGCCCCGTCTTTATATCCGAGTTCTTATCTTGTTCTTTGCTATGTGAACACAGTGTAAAGCCTATTATTTAATTGACGTGGTTCAGCGTCTAGTGTATGACCCTCTTGAAAACATTTCTTATCAGGCACATCTTTAAACTCCTAAACACTGGACATGAAATAAAAGACTTTGAAGTCCTTTCTATCATGAAACTTTCCCCAGATCTGATATTTCTAATAACAGTGTTATCTTCGGCTAGTATCTGCAGTTAATACTACATACTGTCACATGTTCAAAACGGCAGGTGCTTGGACCTTTTTGAAATGTATTTTTGACAACACTTTTCAATTAACATCTTTTTAAAATTATTTATTTAAATTCCATAAAAAAACTTAAAGCCTGATGTTAAACTGTTTGTGTGAAGTGTATTTTATCTATTTGGCTAACAGATTGCATATTTAGACAGGAAATTAAAAAAAAAAAATTCAACCATAGCTTTTCAAAGTTTAAAGATATTTATCTTATGTAACTAAAGTTTTAAAAGTTGATGTTATTTACTGGAGTATTAGCTATTTTAGCACGAGTGTCTTAACCTGTCTAACGCTACCCTGCACCAGGGTGCAGAATGTAACTTATCGGGTCACCTTTCCTGTCTTTCCCTCTTCAAATAAGTGAGCAGAATTGAGCTCGTTTCGCTTTTCCGTTTCCCCATTCTAGAATGGACATATACAAAATTATTGCTGTATTTGTTGAACTTCTTGCAGAGTTGTGCATAACTTAAGTTGATCTAGATGTTGGCTATATAGGGAGTTATGTAGAACCTAGTTGATGTGGCATTTCGGTAAACATACATTGCTAACACTGCACAAACTTTAACTTCACTCTATAAAACATGGCACTATTTTTTGAGGTAAAGGTATTTTGAGGTGAAAAAGTAGACACATTTCAAAGCTGAGCTTGACAGACTAGATAAAGATATCTAATGTACACTGGAAGATTTAAATATATATATTAACAAACTTAATGTTATGATTAATATTTAACTACATAAATTAAATATTACTTTTTTTCAAATGGATACTTTAATTTGAATTTAATAGATGTAAGAAAACGTTTAAGAAAGCATTTTGTAAAATCAGTTAGAATAATATATAGCTTGATTTCTCTCTGTTTTGATTTTGCAAATTTTTTCGGCAGACCTAAAATCATGATCTTTGTTTAACCACAATAGAAAATCATGTAGACTGTGAAATGAAGACGATAACAGACTTAAATGGGGCAGAAATATTTGTATGTCTGTAAATTTCTCACGTTTGCATGATGTCCTCCAAACCACAGAATTCCAGCAAAAAATACCTGCCCATTTAAAGTAGCTGTGTTTTTATTTTGCTCACCTTCAAACTGTGCCAGTACTGTAGAATAGAGAAGATGTTTTGTTTGCTCTCTGTGACTTTGATTCGTCCCCTCCCAACTCATCTTGAATATTTTCTAAAAGATTCTGTCGCTTTGTTTAGAATTTAGCAGTCTGATATTCAAAGGAAATTGGTGGGTTTACATTGTGGGCTATTTATGTTTGAGTTAAGGGGATTGATCTGCGCATTCAGTTGACTGTCATTTCACAGTTATTTTGGAGGGTACAAATGTAAAGGTATTTTTTGTTCACCTTTTGTATGTTTGGTGTAGAAATACCTGGACAGGTTGTTGAAAACTGAGACAAATAAATAAGGCAGGGCTTAAAGTTTTACATGCTCCAAAGTTATGTGTTTAACTATCACTTCTGACCTTGAGAAGCTGAGAAATCGGTAGGATATTTCTTAAAAATGAAATCCATGTATCTTTGTAAAAGTTTCGCTGCCAAAATATATGGTTTTTAGGATTTAGTTAACAGGGACAGACACATGTGTGCGTGAAGCAGCCATATTGGCCTTCAACTTTGAAACTGTTTTTCCTTGAGTTTAAATCTTGTGACTTTGGCAGATGCTCGTAACAAGCTTATTGCTGACTAGAAAGATCAGGAGTTTACATACACAGGGAGCCCTTTATTGTGCGTTCTATATTAATGTCTCTAGGCCTCAGTTATACTTATGTCATCCAATAGAATTTACTAAAAGTACTTTACACCAGAAAATAAAATATAATCATAAAACACGTGTAGGTGGTTGGCCGATGGCTGCCTGTGACATCATGCTCTTTGAGCTATATAAGGGCATCGAGGAAACGATTTGAAAACTCATCTTAAATGTGGAATAATCAGAAGTACAGAAAGAAACCCTGATCAAACAGTTATAATCAATAGAGTAATGAAAGTATAAACTTCATTGTAAAAAATAACACATATTTAACAAGTGCATTTGCAGTTTTTTTTTATTTTATTTTAAAATGGCCCCTCTAGTATTTATTTTCCATGTATTCATAAACTTATTTTTCCTTATTGCTGCATAAACATTGATGTTATAATTAACTCACAAAGTGTAGCCAGTTACAACATGTGCTATATTTGAGCCCCAGATATGCATCACTGAACTTAAAAGTAACAATACACTTCCTATTCGGAGCATCGATTAAAATTCTGATAAAATGTTAGACGTCTCGCTTTTTTTATGAATATTGTAAACAGGTATGATTTTGAGGAGTTATTTTGTTTTTAACATAAATATTCATTGTGGAATTGAAAGTTTGACTTTGTAAATGAATCATGGTGTTTGTTTGTGTGGAGTAGTGCGTGTCAATATGGGGATAATTTGAAGATTTGAAAGACAAATTTAACGAGGTATCGGTTTGGAATAGTTTCGTATAGGGACAAATCTCAGATCTTAAGCTAAGCGAATATTCTGTATCATTGAGCTGGTATTTAAAATCTCTTCTAAAATAGAGCTTTAAGAACCACAAAAGAATCTTAAAGTAGCGCTTAGTTGACACTGGATTTCTGGAGTTTATTCTGACTAAACTCTGTACATGTTTTACTGAAGGTGATAATGAACGTTTTGACGAATCCCCTTCATTGCTCTGAATGGCGGGGAGAGAGCATCATGCCCCGCAAAGTTTACTTTCTGAGCCTGCCAGAGAATTTGAAAGTAAATTCCCAGATTAAGGCAACGTTGACCCTCAATCGTGTTGATGAGACATGGGACAATGGACAGTTAATGTCTGGTCAGCTGACCAGTGTACGATAAACACCAGATAAACGCCAGCCTTCCGTAAGCGGGATGCTGCCCTAAATAAATATTCCGTATACATGTGAATAGCTTGCTTGTGTTTATCATGTAAGGAGAGGAAAACATTAACAAATTTCAGTCTAGTGTGATACAAAAAAAAGCCATTTCCAAATCTTGTCAAAAGTATCATTCAAACATACACAATTTTTGAGTTTGTAAGTCCATTGAAAAAGAATTAAAAATGACAGAGTGTGATAGATTGCTGGCCTGGTGGGAGGGGAGAAATTACTTGTATGAGAAACCTCTCTGAAATTCCCTGAATACCTTGAAAGAGAATGTCAATTTTTCCCATGTCAATATCTGCCATCCAGTTTTAATTAACGTCAATCTTTTGTTCTGTAAATTATGCTCTTTTGCTACTCAAGAAATGTTTGCTTTTGCATTGTTTTAATTTTATGATTGAAATACTGACAATGTTTTTAGGGAATAAAGTTTATTTAGAAGAGATTTTGTTTTACCAGGGATGGGGTGAACAAATATTTAAACCTGCCCATTCACTTTAGCAACTTCCTGTATGTTCTTTTCTCTTCTTTGTTTTTGGTAGGAAATTAAAAAAATCAATTTCATTAGGTTTTTATCAGAATTTTAAAGTAAGTTTACCAGTCCAATTATGTTCCACAGGAGTAATCCTAAAGGATTTAAAACATTATTTGTTCCTTACTTAAATTGTTTAAACTTGTATATACTTTTGGAATTAATTTGCTGGAAATATTTAAATTTTAATGTATTGGATATTCAAGGCAGCTATAAATTTTTCATTAATTTACATATTATAAAGAGAACAAGGATTAGTTTTATCTGGGTTTTAGCTTATTACTTTACATAAGTCTACCTTTGGAACTGAAATCCATAAGGAATTTTGATATTCTGAATTCTAAATCTGGTAAACAAACTGAAAATTTACCGACATACATAACTAGTTAAGCTTATGTTACTCAATGAACATATGTTCCTATCTCACTCAGCTTGATATAGCCCAATGTGGAGAGAAGAGGTATATTTGACAAATATCCTGCTCATTCTAATCTGTTTTAACTATGAAATGGCACGAAGGATTAACAGCTAGGTGATAACACCCTATTTATTAGGTTTCATTTCAAGCTTTGATGTTTTTGTTGTGTCTGAAATTGAAATAATTCAATGATTTAAATCCTGTTCCTCTGTTGAGATTTTTGTCCATTACACAAAGGCCTGGTCATGAACAGTGGGGATTTGACAGGATTTAGTTTGACGGTGGGTTACAATGGGAGCTAATCGGTGAAAACAGCAGTGTTACTCGTTCCATCAATCTATAATACACGTCAAAGCTCCAATGTGCCATGTATAATTTATCCACCTAGCTGACTTCACAATAAAGCGTGGACAACGTTTTACAAGAAGGACCCTGTTAGCATGACATGGTGGCAAGATATCATTTAATTTCCGACAATGGTTGATCAGCGTTTTCTGTGGCTAAACTGGTCAAGCCTGTATCATGTTCCACAATACTTCCATTTACAACCCCCTGTAAAGTCCTTTGAGACAACTTTTCCTGTTAATAAAATATGAGTGTCCTAAATGCACTACATTGGTAGCTTTGAACAGTATACCTGTAAAATAAATAGAGTTTTGTTTTTTGGCCATATTTATTATTCCCTCCAAAACAGTACTACTTACATTTTTTGCAATTCCTTTCAAATGGAAGCTTTTAATGGTAAATGGTCTGATCAGATGTGTAAATTGAGTTCCGATATGTTCTGGGGTTTAAAAGCTTCTTCTAAGCTTTGCGGACAACCCATGTGGCAAGATGTCCGGAGTTGCCCGCACTGAATTTCCCTTTTTGCTCTGTCAGACATATGTTAGTATGGGTGACTGTTTGCCTGTTCACATTAAGATAGGGGGCTGGAGGAAATGTGCCCAGTAAGAGGTCTACCATATGGTGTTTACTCTGATAACTATATTAATATACATAGGTAAAATTCCTGGCTCACTGGGCACATTGAAGCTATAGATGGAATGCCCTGCTCAAGTTTTACCCCCCTCTCGTCACTATATTTCACCTTATATTTAGCAAGAGTTGTTATTTAAGATGTGATGTTTTGTTATCACATTCAGATGGTTATGTGCCAGTAATGTTTTCTGTTTAAGTGCATCAACACATTTGGTAACACTACAGGCTTATTACCATTCTAAAGCAGTGCAGCAAAAAGATGTAATGTTTTGTCAACAAAAGCACTAAAAAATGTAAAATCTTTCTCACAAAAAGATTTTCTCAACAAAATTGTGCGAAGACACTTAAAAGGTTCATTTTGTATAATAATGTCAAATTTTCAACACATTTTACGGATGAAAAATTTCTGTAAATTTCTACTTTTGTGCAACTAAAATTACAATGATATGAGTATTATAAAATTCAGCAAACTGTGCCACATGACTTCTTTGTTTCTAGTCTTGAGAGAACACCTTTGTACGAACAAAAGAAACTTCACAATGACACATCTGCGTGTTAATTTGATGAAATATGTAATGTTAGATGAAAATTCTGATTTTTTTTCTGCTACTATATTTATCCACAATGAAAGCCATTCTTTCTGATGGGTAAAATGTGTTAATGATGACAATATGTCTTTAATACATCCTTTGAGAAAATAGCCAGATTTAGATTTTTTTTATGTAGCTACACAATACCTGGTTTGACTTAATTTATGGTGTTGAGAACACCTCACAACTATCTGTGTTCACCTTGATAAGAAGTGGTCTTTCAAAGTGATTAGGGTAAATAAAAAATCTGGACCCCAGGCCATATATTAGTCGAGCTTTTAAACGCCGATTTCTCAGCTTAGGCCGATTAAGAGTAAGTAAAGCAGTTAATGTGGGTTTTTTAACCGTCTTAAATCTGTCTATAGCTTCTGGTCATTTTAGTACTCAGTCGCTTTTGTTTTTTAAACCTCAGTTTTTTTGTCCAGGTAATTTAACTCAACTGCCGCCAACATCAAAGTAGATTTACCTGTATGTTAATGAGCCACTGTGAAATTTAGTAGTCGCATAGACAAGACCATGATTTCAACTCTTTGATATGAAGCAATTAAAACCACTAGAATATTCTAAAGTATGCTAAGAAAAAACAAAGTCATTGTATAGCTCTTTGTTCCTGTTCCAGTGCAGTATGACTCAAGCGATTGTTATTAAATTAATTTATTTTTATTTTTTATTTTTAGCAGTCATAATGAAAGCCAATTATGGTATAATTCATTGTCTAAACACAGTGTTTGGTAATATAAGAACTGATTTTCAAACTTTGTATATCCCAAAATAAAATATTTGAAAACTTTTAAAAATTAAAAATATTTTATTAGGTGGATAAGTATTTATTTGATTAGGATTGTGATCCAGAACGAGTCATGGTCTCAGTATGTGTTTTTTCATGATTGATCCGCTGTAAAAAAAAAGCTACTGGTAGTTCATCGACATTCCATTAAATCTTTCTGCTCCTACACGTAGTCACTAGTCAGAAGCTTCACAGTTTACATTTGCTATATATCTTTATGATACAATATGTATGTAAAACTTGCAGATTTTTTTCTGGAGCCACTGTTCTCATTTGCATATCTTTAACATTTAATAACATTGTATAAGTTGCTCACAGGCATATATACACAGTATATTTCTAATGTTCTTATAGATCTGTATTTTTGAGAAGTGTTTTAAAAGATAATCTAGGGAAATGGCACTCTTAATAAGAGGATCTTTTAAGACAATGAGCAGCCAAGCGGTTAGTTCATAAACAGGGCTGTTAAGGTTTATATGAAGTGATGGAGCTGGCTGTGAATGATTGTGCTGTGAACTGAATTATGATGTTATTAAAACTGGGTGATGGGACGAGCTCTTAAGGGCTCTGAAACGCCTCAGGTGTTCATTTATGTCTACATCAAGATGTAATAATAGTATACTGATATTTCCCACACACATAGCTATCATGTTAGCATAAGAGTATTTAAGTCAAGCTGAACTAATATCTTAGTTATACTTAAGCTTTGTCATTCATGAGTAGATTTTAAAACTTTTTGTTTACTTTGTGTTATTTTAATTAAATATGTTTTATTGGTGAAGACAAAGAATTCCCAGGATATGGAAGCTTTTCATGAATTTGTATATTTGTTTTGTTTCTTTCACCAGTAGATTAAATAGTAAGCTAAACTGTTATTATAAGGGCAGGACAAAGCACTTTTCTTTGTATACTCTAACAAACAAACTTCGACAAAATACCTTAAATGACTAGGAATGAGAAATGAGTAATAAGGCTTATTGCCTAAGAGTCACGTCACTGAAATAGTCCGCACACTTTTAGTGGTTGGTTTATCATACATAGTTAAAAGCGGACTGGGTGTGTTGTCATCTCTTTGTTATGTGGGTTGACACGCTCAGGTATTCAGTCTCACCTGGTCAGCGGCACGATGACGGGAGCTAAACGAGGCTGATGCTTCATGTTAGTACTGTCCAATGTTACAGACCTGACCTGGGGATGACACGGCCATGTGGGACCCACTCCCAAACAGACAGCTTCGTATTTCTCCCCAAATCTAACTCATGACGCGTTTTAGAACTAGGTCCGACAGGCTTTGGCCGTGAGGACATGCTGTTTGGGCAGAAAACGGCTGGTTTTAAATGGGCCAGATAACCATTAGTTATGTCGCCTTTCAGCACACTTTTATGTTTTCATTCAGGACACAAGTATAATTTTAGACTTGCTGGAATTTCAGGAAAGAGTAACATTTGTGACCCAGAATGGACTCTGTGTCACATTTCTTCTTTAACAATTTTATGGTTAAACTCTAGAAAGAAAGAAAAAACATAGAGCAAAATAAAAGATACATTAAAGAATATTTTCATGTAATGTTTATGGATTTTGTCAAAATTTAAACTGTTAACTTTCATTCACATGAATGTCTCTTTTAAAGGATCATTTAAAATGTGATGTCAAAAATAATTACTCATATGATATGCTACATTTGAATGTAAGAGATGTGTATCTAGCAGATAAACCTTCACGTTTCTGTAAGTATCAATTTCCGCGAGGTTTATAGAGCCAAGGTATCAGGTGTACAAGAAGACTGGCAAGGTGGTCTATTTCCCAAACACTTGCAACCATCACTCAGTTTATCAAGTTATATGCACTGCATACATCGAGACAAAGCTCTACTGAAAGGTTTTATACCTGTTACATGAATTTCCAATTTGTTCGCTCATTGGGGATTCGCCAACTTTCTCTTTGCTAATGTAAAACAAACAGATTGTCAAAGACCTTATTTTTCATTGGTCTTTTCTACCTTCTGAGGAAATCAATGTAACAAGGCTCCGAGAAGATTTTAACGATCGTTTACGTGACTGAAAACATCGTAGACAAAGCAACATTGTTGGGTGAGGCTGTATGGAAGGGGGATGGGCTTGGCCGCGATCGAATCTAGTTTCATACACAGTTCATAGAAATACTGTGAAGGGAACATGCTCACGACAAGATAGCCTGCATAGATGATCGGGTCCTTGATATCAATGGACTCACCAATGAATGCACGTCTTCAGTGTGCAGCAGGCATAAGCATAAGATTTTTTTTTGTCGGCTGAAGAAAAGTTTATTCGGTGAGCAGCAGGAATTAGAGCCAATATAAGACCGGCCTCTTGTCATGTCTGAATTTCATCTTTAATCCCCTGTCAACATTGAACTGAAGCCAGAAGCACAATTAAACAAGGGGGATCCCTGCAACTATTTTAATGGAGAAATGAAACTGTCGACAATGATTATTGCAAGGCGCTCTCTGTTCTAAAGATCAATACGCCTGGACTTTTTTTCAGTTCGTAGGAAATGTGTTAGTCTTTGATCTTAAGCGAGGCTAGAAGCAAATCTCCTCGAGTTCTCTAACTAATGTAAATCGTGGAAGTGATTTTGATGTGCCAGAGTGGTTTCAAAGAGAAAACGAGTAAGGTGCTAAATGGAGAGGGGATGGTGTCAAATAAAATTTCGTCAGCAGAAATCGTTCAAATAAGGTGACATCACACAGTAAAAGGTCATTAAAACTCTGCACAAAGCCAAGCTAGAAATTGAAATGAGATGTCTGATCCATTATGCACGTCTGCCTACCTATTCTGTTGTCTTGACCTTAAGAACAATATGTAACTGATTAACACATTTATATTTGTTTGCTCTTGGGTTGTCTTTAAAGAAGATAATTAAATTAAAATCCTGGTGTTTAATTAAACAATCAATCTTACGTTGCCTTGCAAACTAGAAGTTTTTTTTATTCTCGCTCAGCTTGACATGAATCACTATGGGTATTATATAGTTCTGGTGAGCTGATAAGTTATGAATTTTTGTTCTAAAATGAACGTTTAATTTGTGATTTAGATGTTAATTGATTGCATGCTTACAAGTTAACATTTCCTGCAGTATGTTAAGTTTTCTAATTAATGAGAGGAAGTGTGAAAAAATTGTCAAGTATCAAGCCATGTGGGGAAGTTCCTGAACAACTTGATGTAACATGTTCTTTGTCAATCTTTGTTAACCCTTTCTCATCTGTCTTATAAAGGGAATGATAATTAATTATCGCATTATTAATTTTTTATTATAAAAATTATGTAATTTTCAGTGGTTTACTCTGGTGAAATTTGCAATTTACATGTGATCATCCAAAAATACTGGTGCCTTTCCCAAATTTAATCTTTTTGTTGACAATTTAACTTTCCTGAGGTAAGATGGCTGCTTGTGTGTTTACCTCTGAATTTTTTGTAATTTGGCTTTGCCTCGGGTGTATTTTTACCTATTCTCTTAACAAGCCGACGTACTCACCCAGGTGGCGAGTGATTGTTAAGAAAGTAGCTGTCAGAGTATGTCAGATATTCACCTTGATAAGCTCACAATTGAGTATATGGAGATGTGCTCTGGAGTTAACCTGGCCGCAAACCTTTGTTCTTTATACC
>JAVFBZ010133759.1:0-10952 GCA_032466195.1 Katharina tunicata
TAAAATTATTGTTCTTATACAGTATTATTTCTTAGTGTTTTATTCACACCACAGGTTAGCTCAAATACTGTGCAAAAGGGCTGAAAACAGTCATCATCATTTGATCAATTCTTTTTCGGCATATTTCTTTTGTGAAGACGGTTTGAAGAGCAATCATGTAATTAATAACAGTAAAGAGAAATGATAAAAACAATACAACACTAAAAGAAAATTCAAAACAAACCAGATTTCAAGTTACCATTGGGGAATTAAATAAAAACAAACTGCTAAATACTATTGAAAGCCAAATTAATGCAGGGTTAACTTAGATACTACACCACCTTATTGGAGATAAATGGATTAACATACTATATACATATTTACACAGCATTTACTTCAGTCAAATAGTTATGTAATAAAAAAGTTCCTTGTAATGGGCCATCAAAAAATAATTCATTCAAAGGCAAATTCATACATTCATTAAGTTACACCATCAAACTTTTCAAACTTAATACACCATAAAGCGTGGAAAAAAGAAAAACAAATCACTCATAATTTACAGGTTAATTTTTTTAAACTGACAACATCTAAAACTTTCCATTTCAATCAGAATAGTCAACAACTGGTACAAAAAAATGTGTATATCTACCATTACATTCATTATATAATATATATATATATATTTGTAAATTTAGCATTCCTCCACCGGGAATCGAACCCTGGACTACAGCTAGCATGAATTTATATAATATATATATCATAACATATACCTGAAGTTGAAGTCGGAAAGCTCTTCATTATATATGATAAAATTGCATTGTTTTCTCCATGAAGATAAGACTGACTTCAACATCATAAGCAACACTCAATAATACAATAATGGATAAGTGAGTGTGTGCAGTGTATCTTAACAATACAGAACCTGTGGTGAATATCATAAAATTACATTTATTATGATATCTTACAAACTCCAAGAGACTAAATTGTATTACATATAGCTGAAGTTTTTTTTCAAAAGAAAACCTTAAAAATTAGCCTTGTGCACTTAAATATTAAACATCCTTTACTTCAGTAAATGCTGAATATTTTTGGACTATGAGCATGTCACTCACTATAAAGACAGCAGAGAGGCTAAAGAAATCTGCTTGAACACCTTAAATAGCTTAAAATATTTAAGGGAAATAAAGTTCAATATTTACAACCAATCTAGCTGCAGAGGGAGAAAAAAAATCCTGATCCTGAATCTAAAAATGGCAGTGTATATGTTAAATATCTATTTACCTTGTAGTCAGGGCTTTCTCTTTAATGAAACTTTTGCATTGCAAGTGTTTTGGAGGATTGATTGAACAGTGTTTAACGCTGTGCTTAAAAGTATTTCACTAATATTGCAACAGTATATTCAAACATTAAAAAGTAGCAGCAAGATAACCAAAACCGTGAAGTCACTTGTGTTAACTCTGTTGGGGAGATGATATTCCACTAGGAATACGAATGACAGCATGAATATCAGCTTAAGACATACTGCTCCTAGCCAATAGCCAAATGGTGTGTTTGGCAGAAAGCTGTGAAAAAGCTTGATCTCACCACCACCAGTTGAACATGAAATTATTAGAGAACCTCCTAACAGATAATATATTTTGTTTTTATTATGCCAACATCAGTTAAACATTATCTATACCCACATGACTTCCTTGTATTGAAATGGGCTTCTGTAACTACTAGCTATCGGGAGAATATTCTTCTCAGATAAATCTTTTCAGATCTAGAAATAAGTATCCAGAAGAGAAATATGGCTTTAAACACTAAGCACACAACTTATAATGAAAAAAAAAAAGGATGTAAGAATTCAAATAGCATAGGTGTTTCGGCAAAAACAAATTTTTCTTGTAACCTAGTTCACAGCTTTTTCTTCGTCCAAAATCTAATACCACAAAGATATTATCTACAACTATATTGCCTTTTTTAAAATAATAACCAACAAAACTTTAAACAAACATATCAGAAATGGACTGAATATATACAAATGTATATGTGCATACATATAATTTTATAGACCTTTGATTGAGATACCCATGAAGAGATTTATTGGAATAAATAGAACTGTAATTCCACACATGGTTAAACAACATTTTCAAATAGCACAGCAACTCATGATTGCCTGAAACTTAACATATTCTGTTCGTCAGGTGGAACAAAACATGTAATTTAAATTAATGTGTACTGTAAGTAAAATAAGGTGTATTATAAAATATAACAAGCTGTCAAAAAGTTATTGTTTAATTACCCATGTCTGAAGTTAAAATGGCCCTTAATAAATAAAATACAGAACTCAATTAAGGTGAGAAAGTTTTGTTGTAAATTTAAGAGTTGAGATTCAGTACGGTCATTGGAACAAAAGTACCCTAAAATACAATATCATCATTTTATATTAAATATACACCATAAAAGGCATAAAATAATAAATGCATAGATAATAGATGTCTGTTGGTTATTCAATGACAAAAAGATATTCTTGGCTATTTTAAGATAATCTTCAAAGAAGTGAAAACATTTATATACAGAGGGTTTTTCAAACATGTTTTTTTTTTTTTTTAATCACTCATTTAAAAAATGAGGCATATTATAGAAGTCATTAAGAAACTGGTTGAGATTACATTGAAATTTGTCTGGTAAACAGTGGCTATTAGCTGTTTTTCTGTTGAAAGTGAATGTGGTAATTAAAGCATTTTGTGCTCGGATGTTCAATTTAGGCATCTATAAGGCCATTCATAAAAAAAAGTGTTTGCTGTAACAGGTCTCTTAAACGATGGGTCAGTAGGCTTTCCTTTTTGATGTTTCAAAATTATTGAAATATGCAAACCTATGAACTAACAATAAGTTCAACATCAGCAAACAGACATTTTATGAGGCAAACAAAAGAAAAAGCCGACTGATTTTTTTTACAAAGAAAATATTAGGACCGGTCTTGATACATCAAACACAGATAGTATTATGAATGGCCTAATTTCCAGAAATTCTGTTTGAAATTTTCTTAAGGATTTTTTATCTGTTCATTTTGGGACATGAATCAAATAAATTAATCCAGATATGGCCATAACATTTTGCAATTTTTCACATTAGTTAAAAATAAGTGTTGGTTTTGTTCTCAAAATATTATTTGTGGTTTTTTTGCTATGCCTCCAACCTGACACTTTTATAACAGCATGTTCTTAAAGCTCAGGGATTTTATTACGTACCCTAAATGCTCAACAAATTCGACCCCTTTTACAACTTATAAAACTATATTTTATGCAAAAGGTAAGAAGTGTAGACATGCAATTTTGAATTTTTTTATGAAATTCAGACTTTAAATTACCAGAAAATATAAGTTTTAGATCCAAATTCACACTTAAACATTCAATAAATTCCTTAACGAGTGTGCCCTTAGAGGTCGAATTTGTTGAGGATTTAGGGTAAGTAAAGAAAAAAAAAAAAACAGGAAAAAATGAAAGAGCACACTGAAATTTATCTATTTGTAAAATCATTACTGTATAAATGCAAATTCAATGCAAGTTATCAGGAACAATACCCCCCAAAATACATATTTTTGTATACCCTGAAACTGAAACAATAAAAATATACAAACATAAAAAGTAAACTATAATAAAATGAAAAGAAAAGCATTTTGTAGAATTGTTAATAGTTTGTAAACTGGAAAATCACCGGATTAATTTTGAGGTTTGTGTTATCATTATTATTTATTCTTCAATATTCTTATTAAGGACAAAACAAACCATGTCATGGGATATCATATCATGCCGGAATAAAATATAAAACAAAAGAAGATTTATTTATAACCTTTAATGTTGAAAGTTGTGCTTAAATGTATTGTCATTGTAAATGCTACATAACAAAAATGGAGAAGAAAATGGGCATTTGAACCAGAGCTGTATGTCTATGAGTTTTTTTCTGGACTATAAATTTACCGACTATGCAAAAGTCAGACTCCAAAAATAGCAGAAAAAAAAATAAATAATTGTCTTGACTTGAAAACTCAGCCGTATAAATCTTGTGATATAACCTTAGTTTTTTGTGCAGTACATTTTTTCTGTTAGTGTTTTTTTTCTTCTTCATAATATTAACAAACCACTTAAATTTAATCTGTGATCTGGATACTTTTAGACTAGTATTATTAAAGAAAATTATAAATACAATTTGGTATATAAAGACACCAGGAAATTTAAAAAAATATAATCCAAATAATTGTGGCAGTGGTTTTACAAGTAAACTAAAAAATATATACTTTCACCAAAACTTGATCACATTTTAGTTTAACTCTATTGTACAATGCAGAGTTCTTGTAATCCACTAACAGAAAAATAAGAAAAAGGTACGAAGCTATCATAATAAATCTAAATCTTCAGGTTTTATTTAATTTGTAAAATTTAGTGGTAACTTAAATAGGAGTTAAGGTTGGTTTACCATCTTTAGCACAACGCCAGGCACTAGTGGCTAATTTACACAATAGAAAACACTGAAGGCAAATTGAAGCTGCATTCCAGAAGAGTTATCCAACATTAAAGCATACATTTAAGGGCAATATTGGACAATCATTAAGAAAGGTTAAAATCTGGTAAATTTGACTGAAAGTTAGTAAAATCTTGAAGCAATTTATTTTATGTTAAATTTATTACAATGTACAGCAAATTTTCTAAATTGAAAAATGTTATAAATATTACTTTTTGTGGCAGTTAAATATTTTTTATTAAATATACTGAGTTCATACATGACTTGCATATTAATGTGTTACATGTATTGCCTTTTCTCGAGATGCGCCTTTAGGTTATCCAGAACAACTCGAGATTCAGGTCTATCTAGAAACTTGTCTCTGAGAATTGATCAAGTACATAAGATAATTTATCGACTTTAATTAGTCGATATCCCTGTGCCAGTGTGATTACTCTTGACAAAATATGTAATGGTACTTATATTATAAAATTTGGAACTCACCAAGAATCTGACCATTCCTGGGCTCTTGATAATTTAGGCAGACCCATTTGTAGAATCACACTCCAACTATTAGCTATAATTGTTTTTTTAAATGGTAAGTGAACCATAATCCTTAAATCATTGAGAGGCCCACTGTAGACATACAATTTCACAGAAGAGTATGCCGCCAAACTGGGATATTCAAATTGATTCAAGACCAATGCAACGTCTGGTTTCTCCATGGGTGCATACACAGTTAAATCGTATAGGCACTGAAGATATAAAAACACATGTTGCCATAACTTTACTGTTGAGCGTTGAACCATTTACCATAATCCGCCGTGACTGGTTAGACCAACGATGTTATGTATAATCTCCCTGTACAACACAAGCTACAGCTTTTGAGGGCCAAACTTGAGGGTCATAACTTTCATAAACACATTGCTAGTGACTGTTAAACACTTCCTGGTATATTAATGAAGCCGGTTTGTCCTGTTTGAGATAAAATGGGTAAATATCTTGTGGGAATGAAGTCTGTGTGTGCTTCATGATAATACTTTCATGGCAAAGTTTGATGACAACGTATTCAGGCAAAAAGCTACGGAAGTGCCATTTAGTTAACTAAAATACCTTTGGCAGGTAATTGATTGTCTCACTTAACCCACTTGAATTACTCCCTGTCATCATTTCCAGCAGTCCACACCCTAACAATCACATCCTGTACCGTTCTCTGATCTTAATCGATACCATTTGTAACAAGATTCTGTTACTCTGCCAAAAGCCACCTTTTTCGATTCGCTTTGCTTTGGCTAATGATGACTTAATACCTCTGAACTTTGACCTGAATAGTTCAATTTGAACTGCTTATACAACTTATGATCCTTTCACGGATGATTGTGGACTACACCAACATTGCCTTGTGTTAGATATATTTGAAAGGCATTCAGGTGCGTTCCTTAAAAAAAACATGCTAACGAGTTACAGTGCCAACCTGTAGCAATCCACAGTAATCCCTTCCCGAGAAATGGCAGATCCAGAAAACATGATGCGATTAGCGAACAGTTTCAACCATATACTCCAAGCTTTTGTATGATCTCGATCAGGGAGCTTTTGTCTGCGTCTCTGTGAACATGTACCACTTCTCCTAGCTATTGGGCAGCCGCTGAGGGTTATTTTATTTGCTTGTTTTTTAATGTTGCTTTAACCTTTAATAAACAGTCTTTGATCTTTTACCAATCTTGTTCTGGCTTTGTGTTGGATATCACACTCACTTGAAATCCAGTTCTGCTCTGAGAGTGTTAGCTAACAAGAGAAGCTTATTATTTGTACATTGCATTATGATACAACAATCTGGTCATAGATTTTATTATCTTGCTCTGGAAGAATTCCTAAAATATTCCCTGATTCTTATGGGTTTTGGATTAAATGCTATTGCTTTCTTTAATTATTGTGATTATACCCTGCAGATCTTTTGTATACATGTAGTTGATGCTGTTCAATGATGTTATGTCTTATAACTTCTTCCAAATAGATTTCCGTTCCACTAAATTGTTTAGTTGATACTGATCAACACAATTCCATTGCATATCCTCTTCACAGTAGGCTTCTCTCTTCGGCTTCAAATCTATTCTGTATGAAATAAGTTTCCGACAAACTTTCTTCCGTCTTTCTTTCTCAAAATAGTTTGGAGGTAAATTGGAAAAGTTGTTGAAAACAACTAGTGTTGTAGAAAGAAAATGGAACACTGAAATTGCTTTAGACTGACTTTGGCACTGAGTATTTCCAGGGATCCCTAGTTTCAAGGAAGATTTTAAAGATTCTCGACTCTTGAAGATGTAATTCCAAAAATCTCCCAAATCTGCAAACGCCAATTGTTCCCATTTTTGTTAATCAAAGGATGCTAGAATCCCTTTACTAAAAAAGAATACACTCCCCCCCCCCCCCCCAAAAAAAAAAAAATCACAAAATCTTTGGATTGTTTCAAGGAAAAGGATCCTCAAATTGCTGCTGTGAAGTCCTCTCACCTTGTCAAGTCTGCAAAAAAATTAAATCTCTCTCACAGCAAATGCCAATATGATAAATAATACTGGCATCCAAAGCAATTTGTGTTTGTATCAAAAATAGTTGTCAACTGATATTTCAGTGTTATTTGATAAGAAATCAGTAGATTGAATGTGTGTCATGTTTGATACTGACAAAGGTTGTTGATAACTCTCCAAGACCGATAAGGTATGGAAGCAGTATTATTCTAATCCCTCTTTAGACTGTAGCACCATCACCAGAAAAGGAGGCAATCTCCTCAGACACGAGAGTTGTTGAAGTTAAAATTGGGGTTTTCAATTGTCTTATCCTCTTTCTCATGATTGTGACCATTTCTGTCGGGGTCCAAGGAGGGTATTTTATGGGCAGGTCCCCACTCTGCTGACGGTTTCAACAAATATCGCAATTTCTGTGGACAAAAGTTAAATGAAAATTATGAATATATGATATGAAAGAAATAAAAAGCATAAAATGTGTAAATAAAATTCAAAGAAAAGATAATTTATCATAAACTTAATATCTTATAGATGTATTCTATAAAATAAATTGTATGTTTGTTTTATTTGGGTTTTACAGCGTATTATGTAACTTACAGTGTATATGATGGCAAGCCAGCCCAATGGGTGAAGGAAACCACACATCACGACGCTGGCAAAACACGACACCACAGGACGAAAAAACAGGACACGACAACTAATCTGCCTCCTGATGACTCTTAGCTCAAACAACACAAGGGCACAGTAGACTCCTGTCTACCACCCGCCTAAGTGGTGATGGAAACAACCCTTAACAGCACTAGCAACAGACAAGGACACAGGACGCAGGGAGCTTTCCCCAACAACCCATATAAGAACACACAAAAATCCATGCTTGTACCAATTGAATTCATGTGTAACAGGGTGGTAGAAGAGACTACTGTGGTTAATAGTTTTTTCTTTCCATATATGTATTGTACAAAAAATATAAATAAATTTTAAGGACAACACAATTTGGGATAAACAATACTTGTTATGCTGCACAATAGAAGTGTGGGTATTTAAAAGTTAGAATGATAACGTACGTTTGGTTTTATAGTTCCTTGGTGCTTAACATCAGGGGCCCGTTTCACAAAGTGATCTTAGGCTACGTTCAGCGTAAATACAATAGCGACCAGTACTGGAGGCATTGTGTTGTCATGGTAGTTACGTTCAACGTAAGTTAAGATCGTTATGTGAAACGGACCCCGGTATCTTAATAATGGACTGTATGTTGGCGGTTAACCTGGAGGAAAACTTGTATAAACTACCCCACAATCTGACCAGCCACAGGAAGGCAGCTTTGGTCAAATCAACTTTAACGCTGCGATCAACGGTATTTAACTAAATTGAAGTCGTATTCCAATACTAACACAACCAAATTATGTAAATCACTTCATGTCATAGCTGTTCTCCAGTGCTGAGTATGCAAGCATGAATGTGAACTCAATTCAAACATAACGCCCCGCAGAGCCCTTAGGTTGTCAAATTGGCTCGAATTGTACACATATAAAGCTAACATCATCAAGCAATAAACTCTGAAAAGACGCTTTCTGACGTTCTCAATCTTTCGACTTTAATTAAGTCATCATCAGGAGGATAATAAGGAGCCCATTATTCTCCTGATGATGACTTTATTAATGTCAAAATATTGATAACGTCAAAATGCGTCTTTTCAGAGTTTCTTTATTGCTTTATTAAATTAAGCTGTTCAGTGAATCAACTAGATAACATCATAAGCATTTATCAGAAGAATGTGATATTAACCAAATACCCACAATAAGATCGAGTAAATTTGATCAGGTGTTAAGAAATATATATCAGATATATACATTAGACAATAAGTGTTTGGTACATACCTCCAAAAGTGTCATGTTTTCGGGAGCTTTGGTGACCTTGTACACAGCCATTCCCAAAACAAATAGAATGGGAGCAATGGCCAGAAGCCAACCAACAACATTAGCAGCTGTTGGGAAATGATAATCCCCTTCCGTCAGTGGTTTGTACTGGATCCAGTTAAACACCATCACAAACTGTATAAATAACAAGCCTTAAGTTAAATTGCTATTTATGTATTTGTTAATAGATATTTATGCAGATTTATAGCAGACTAAAATTTGAGAGATTCGATTCATAGAATGAGATTTAGATTAAGATGTCAGATTTTTGTTTGTTTAATTGTGCTTTTACACCATACTTCAGGTGATTTAACTTGTATGACGTTCTGACAGCCCAATGGGTGCAACACAACAAATCAGCTTCCTGATGCCCATTATGTCAGAGAGCCTGAGGGCACAGGAAGCTCCAGTCAATCACTCGCCAGAAGATGGTATATAATGAATGAATAATTATGTTTATTATAGGTTAAGTAAAGAGCTTTGTTTTTCAACCGCAAAGGTATTTATTACTAGTAAATCTGATAGTGTCAACATTGCAAATTGTACAACAGAAAATGTGCATACTGTACTTCACAATATGCCAGGAATGCTCTGTTTGTCTTTATTATTTCACTCATGTAGCGACAGTGTCCCTTTGAAACAAGTCAAATGTCATGTCACCAAAGTTCAGCTCTACAGTTCTACTGCTACTGAAATCCCAGTACACTGACATATCAACAACTTGCTTATTGAACACTTTATGCATGTAACCAAATAAGGTGGAAAAAAAAAGATGCTTTTCAAGTCCGAAACACTTAAGGATTAATCCTTTAACAGGTAAAATGCTTACTGTACTAGAAGACTCAGTAGTCATAAAAAGTCCATTAGATGACTTGTACATTCCCTTAAAAAAATATGAGCTTGATTTTGTTTGTTTGATTAGAGTGTTATGGCATACTTAAGGTTATTTCACTCATACGACAGTGTGCAAGCCCAATCGAAGGAGAAAACCACCCTAAACCATGCTGGCAACACAGAAACCACCACGATACATTTACACCAAACACCAAAAAACAAATCAGCTTCCTGATGTCCCTGTGCTTAGAGAGCACCAGGGCACAGGATGCTCCTACCGAACCTATGTTATCCTGAATGTAACTAAACGTTAACTTTGTCTTGAACAGTTTAGGCTCAGGAATTTAATAAGCCAGTCGGGCACTGTGACTGTTGTTTAAACTTTACTTACCACCAGAGTAAGTGGACTGAGATATTTCCAGAAGATGGTGAAGTAATTATGCCATAATCGGCTATGTTGACCAATCATCAACTCAATGTCCTGCAGGAAACGTTCAGCCTCTGCAAACAAATTATGCAAAGTTATAAATATTATATTGCATGACAGTTTCTACAGGTTGATTGATTGGTGCTTAAGGCTAGCCTATGTTCAAGGGTATTTCACTTACATCGAAGCAGTGTTTGATTGGAGTATTAGGCCTCACGTCAGGTTATTTCACTCATATGACGGCATGCCAGACCAACTGGTGAAGGAAACACGAGACCCGACAGGAAATATACAGGATGAAAAAGTCAGAGAGCATCAAGAGGCAGAAAGTTCCTGATGATGATGATAGTGTTAGCTTCTCAAACACAACCAAATAATGTTAAGTTACTTCATGTGCTAGAGATTTGATGTAAGTGCAGTGCTAAGTATGACAGCATGAATATACGCTTGACACATACTGCACTAAACCAGTGGGCAGATTCTTTAGGTTTCATTTTTAGAAAATATTATCACTCAGTTTCTGAAATAAATTGTTGATCCAATGTGATAGACAAGTTCATTCACAAAAGCGTCTTTCCACTTTCCAGTTGATTTCATGAATTTTTCTTTACGATAATAAAGCTGAACTGAACACAAAGCCTTTCAAGGAAAACAAATTGTTTGTTTGTTTGTTTGATTGGTGTTTACCGTCATACTCAAGAGTATTTCACCTATATAACGACTTTGCTTTGACAGTGTATGGTGGAAAACTGGGAGGAAACCTCATAAAAACCACCCCGCAAACTTCGCAGC
>JAVFBZ010133770.1:1626-17610 GCA_032466195.1 Katharina tunicata
ACATTTTTATTAACATTTAAGCTTTTACAAGTGATTAAAAAGTGTTCGCTCTTTTCCAACTGACATTTTGTATTTGCGTGTTGTTAGCAATTTCCTGAAGTGTCTTCTTACATATCAGTACTATCTAATAATAATTGTTATTTTGCCCTCGTTTCTATATTCTGTTTTTTATCGCCAATATGATATGACTGTAATCTGACCAAAAGTTTTTAAAAAGATGATGTCTTTTTTTAAATACATTATTAATATATCTCTTTTTTTCGTAAAGGTTGTTATTCTCGCTTTTTACGGCTCCTTTAATTTCATATCCAGTTACACAAAGAACTGATCTTCAACAGCAATCAGGGTTAATCTGTTCGTGTGCAGGGCTCTGTGACATATTTGGTATATGATAATTACCTATACGAGCAAAGGGTGAAGGCTTGTTTTATTTTATGATTGGGGTTTTACGTCTTACGAACGTATCACCCATACGACGACGTGGCAGCCGAATGCACAGATGATGGTTTCACCTATCAATAAAAGGTATCTCACCCTTTCCACATTTACAGGGCGCAGCATAGCACACCACAGCAAATAGTTTTTTCATAGTGTTGGCGAACGAAAACGAACACAACAACTTACGTCATGGCATCATTTAAGTGCATCAAATTAAAATGTACCTTCTTTTTCAAGTTTATTGTTTAAACAATTGTAGTTGTCTCTTTGGATCACGGTCGTACATTAGCATGTTTAGCAAGTTAAACCCATTTAAACCGCATTTTTAAAAAGATAGATACAAGTATAAAAAATGTATACCTTTAAATGTTAATAAGTCTACGTGAATTGTATCGATAGAAGGTTGTAATTTTTGTCTAAAGGAACATAGACAAGAAACTGTTTGAGACGACATGCCCTGTAATGACTTATTTGGTGCATAACCATTGAAAACAGTCAACAAAATGTGACTATAAATCTGGTTGTTGGTCTGCTTGTATGGTTGTTTGTTAGAGGTTTAACGTCACATATACGGTTATGCCACTCATGGCGATTTACCAATTGTTATGAAATGTTCTGCATAAACTCGTAGTATCCAACATGTTCTATTCAGCTTTTTGGTTGGTTTTAGTCTGATTTCCAATGTTGCCTGAAAATAAAACCCAACAACACATAGCTGTTTTAATATTATCTAATATTCCCTGGAGAAAAAAAGAACGACCCAATTTCATACAGTTTATAAGATAGAAGATATGTTAATTTAATCGTGCATTTCCACTATTAATAAAAATAGTTTCTACCCTTAATCTATAAACGGATTTTATATTTGCCATTTGCAATTTATTTATGGTGAAGACGTGGCATAATTCACTTAATGTCCGCAGAGAGCACACGTATAAATGAAGACTCCAGTATATCAAATTGATTCACGGGTATGGTGTTTGTGCCAGATTCCAAGCACTTAATAAACTGCTTTGCAACTGAAAAAGAGCCAGAATAAGGAATAACACATGTGCGCTGAAACAACTATTTTTTGTATGTCTTCTCTTGTTTCTACAGGGCTATATCGTGATTGTTGAGTCATCTTAACAGTACGCTGTGCCTTGTTGATCTGGTGTATTTAAGAGGAACTGTTCGATGGCTGAGGAGGCCGCGGGTGTTTTTGGCGGAGTGTCTTCTCCCCTGAGTACGACGTTAAACAGTTATCAAATAAACCAAAACGCTCAATAGAGCGCAAGGCTCTGATTAGATCGGTTTAGTCCGAGGTTATACCAAAATTTCTTCGCTCTGTACAGTTTTCTCCATGTAGTATTACTTTAAGAGAGGCTTGCCATAACAAACATGACGAACATATATAAACGCTTTTAGCTAGCATTAAGTTCACATATCCAGTCCTTAGGCCTTGAATCTGAAATCATCAAAGATGATGACTTAGGTAACACTTACATATATTTTTCAAACACGCAATTCACTTTTACCTCTGACATATCAGTGTGTAGCCGTTTGTGGCTGTTTATTTACTTGCATTTTATTCTTACGAACGGATATTATTTATTTATCGCAATGCATGTACAATGTAAGTTACATGTGATTTCTCAAGCTCCATGACGCTGAAATCTCTCAAATATTTTTTTGTTATCACAGAGGAATAATAAAATCACAGGACAGTTATTAATGTATAAACAACAACGACAAATAAATCTACTGTGATAATTATTTTGCAAAGACGACTAAATCAAACAAACTAAAAGAAATCTAAATATCCACATGTCTGTATTAGAAACAATTGTCCTCTTGTATCTCATACAGTGGATATCATATCAGACCCGATAATTAGGTTTATTGTTGTTAATATCTGAAATTGTGGTGGCTTATTTGACGAGGGACACCACTTTGGCCGCATCGATCTTGTTTAGGATGCATGTTTACCTTAAGGTTTTTTTTTGTAAATTAATTTTCAGATTAAATATAAAGCGAACAAACAATAAAGTGAACAGACAATGTTTATATTCTGGATTCATTATCGACTGACATTTATGTGTTTGGGAATTCACATTTTCCAGGGAGCTGCTAACGTCTGGGCACATTTTTCATCAAGAAAGGGTTAGGCAAATTGATTTTTCAAAAGTTTTTGGTCCGTTTAAATGAAGCTGTATATTAAAATAATTGCGAAAAATGTAAAATTTTATTATAATCTATAATCTATATGATTTTGTTTTCACAAATAATAATGTCTGGACATATACATAATTCATCCCGATTGAACGAAACTGCGTTGACAAAATACATCTACACAATAAGGTCTTAATAGAAACGTAAAAATATACGTGTATTTCCACCAGAGGATTGGGTTTGGTTGTGTTATGTCTATTATAATTCATCCTGATTGTACAAAAGTGATTTGACATAATACACCTACATAACACGACCAGTATATTAACGCAATAGAAACATCAAAATATACGCGTATTTCCACAAAAAGATTCGGTTTGGTAGTGTTATGCCTATTGGTTGGTTTGTTGGTTTTAGAATTAGTGGCGTTTTCCATCCATTTATATAATTCACGCCATTACTAGATACTCCTGTACTAAAGCAGACAAAATTATTAATTACACAGGGATTTTCAAGACGCTAAAATGAGTTTCACCTTGCCTATTGGATTTCTCTAATTGAATAAAGTGTACCAGATCTGTCAAGCAAACAAATACGTCAGGATCCATGAAGTATTAATTCACTGAAATAATGACTCTCTGGTCGATAAAACGTTGATATTATCGTGAAAAGATTTGAACTCCCAGGTGATGAAAAACGCCAATCGAACAAAAACAGTCCCAATCGTCCAATAAAAGTAATTTAATATAGCTGTTTTTGTTAGATAAACGAGTGGTTAAAGAGATAATAGCTAGTTTACTGGAATAGAAGAGCTCATACATGCCCTAATATTTCTCACATTGGCAGGAATATAATGTATTATATAATGTATCATGTAACGCATATTTTCATTCTTCTAATCAATCATAATGAAACAATCTGCTTTAGGCGGCATTTAGGAGCTTGGTACATGCAAAAAACATGACTAAGATGGATTGTAACCATTGCTTGAAAACGCTCTTAGTATCCAGGCCGACACTTCGCTTATCAATATACCCAGAAGTTGAAATTCATCTTAGTCGTCATGTATTTGTCAGAAAGAAACAAAATGATTGGGATAAGGTTAAGCTGTACATGATAGCCAAAATGCGTTACATTTACATTGAACACCACTTAAGCAAGAAGTCAAACATATATGTTTTATGTAATATACGATAGAAGAAAGAAACAAACAGGGAAGTCGTTGATATCGTAGATATTTTCGTTGATTTATTTTAATCCATCCCTGTTGAAAGGTGATTCGGGTACTAAAGTAACTAGTGCTTTATACTTATCCTCTAGAATTCTATCACGGCGAGAGAAATGAGGTAAAGAGATGGTTTAATGTTTATGAATACAAGTTCATTAGAGTTTAAAGGTTGATATATTAAACACCATTCAGGTATATTACTGAAATTTTCACTATTTAAAGTACCATTAAAGTAAAGACTTGTAATTGCTGATGTGTGGCTATTATGCCAATGATCAAAATAAATTTACATCAGCCATGAGAAATTCTACAAAATGTGTTGGTAGGCCTATGCCATGGTAATTAGCACAAGGTAATATTGTTGACATAAATTTCCCACTTCTCCATTTTCACACCACGATCCCCACCTATCTGTTTAAATAAATTAACGTGTGGAATTAAATGTAAGATAATGAAAAAAGCATACTAAATATATACTGTATAGATATATATCTATTTTATGTCCTTAATGAAATCAATGGTTAGCACAATAACATCATTAAGGGGTGTTAACGTGTCATATTCGATAAGTCACTGAGACGTCATTTAAGAGCGCCCAGACTCTCAGCAAAGAAAGCGCGACAAACTGTGCTTCCGTTCCATGCGGTAACTTCGATTTTCAAGAGCCTTTAAACATTAAATTACCGAAATTACCAAACAGTCGTAACTATTCAGGTTAGTTATAATGTTGGTTTGTCAATTGACCTTTTCTTTGGTTCTGATTCCTGAGATTTCCGTTGTATACATTCAGCAAATTATTCATTTATTTCAAATCCTTTAGTCTGTAAATAGCAATAGGTACCAAGTGACACTCACTGCTTTCACGACCCTGGCGCTGGTGTACTGATGTCTATTCATACAAAAAGATTACGTTGGGAAATAATTTCAATTATGAGTTGCACTGTAGCAAATGTTGATGAATCAGATGTTTTCACTTGTATTAATGGCATGCAAGATAACTCAACATGCAATTTAAAAATTAGATCAATACTTGATTATAAAATTGTATTTTGCATTTAATTGTATATTATAACATTTGAAATGCAATACGTTACAAAAATTGAACACCTTAAACCACAGGCGAAGTGTTCTATGAGGTTTAGGGTGATAATAAGTACCTTCGGCAGTGCCAACGGCAAATTATCACCTACGATACCTCTCTAAGTAAGGCCTTATTTTACGTCGGTTTTTCTCAAAGTTGTCTTTCCTGTCTTTTATCATAGCAAATCTTTACGGGATATCGGAAACAATCAATATGCTCACTCTGTAAGTCTCATTCGCTTCTACAAAACTTCCGAGAAAATGTTTTAAACTGGTGGTACGTTTTGAATTTGGTTCTTTCAGAATGGATTTTCTTTTGTTTTGGGTAGAATTACAAGACTGGATGGGGCAGTTTTCATCCTTTTGTAACATTTGATGTTATGTCTATATTTAAAAGGTAGTTTGTACCTGGAAGTGGAATGAATCTCGCGAAATCTCTCTTATCCTACCACGTGACTTAACGGGCCTATTATGGTTATCTAAATCAGGCGCAAAAAGGTTTCCGATATTTCAAATGCCATTACGGCACAGCCGTTGTGAAGCAGAACAGTTTTTAGCTCTTTTCCTAGATATCAATAATCGAGTTTATCGTCAGTTTTATTACAAGAAAGCAATACTTTTTGCTTTCATCTCCCGGTTTGTACATCTTTTACATCACGAATTTCCTTGTTAGATAAAAATAATACATTTTTAAGTTTCAAGAAATATGATTATTTCAGGATTAATGTTTGCATCAAAGCGGATTTGGATAGTAACTCGTGTAGTTAGATGTATGAAACTTGCACGTTAAGACGCTATCACTCGATCAGAAGATCCAAATAAATAAACGAGCCAAATAAATGAAGCCGTTAATCTCCAATCTAGCTAAAAGCAGAGACTGTTTTATCTACGAAAGAAACATAAAAAATCATTTTTTCTCTCTACTCCAGGAAATTTCACACATTTTGTAAATACTGTTAACATAAAATGTTAAGTTTTTAAAAATATCAATCCTTAAAATTGAAATCATTCTTCTTTGTGCGCAGCAGTAAGTTTGTTTGTGTGATTCACGCGAAACAAATAACCTCAAAAAATGTTCGATAATACAGAATGAGTCGCACTTTCTTGGGATGTGCAGTTCTGATAGTGTTTGAAATTATCGTCAACGGTTTTATTTTTAAGGTGATCTGGAAAAACGTCGAATCAATCTAATGGAAAGATTCCACTGAGTGATTTTTTTTCGCAATAAATTGGGTTTATTTACTCCTATTAAGATGGCAATTTTATAACTTTGATATGAGGATATTTAACCGATAATGGATGGAACAATTGAAAACCTTTACCAGATCATCTGGATTCACAAGGGGATCTGCTAACGGGTATTGTTTTCGTTGTAGCTTTAATTTTACATGAAGGCCAGTATGCTTAGTGAAGTTGGTGTAGAATTGCTGCTAACGTGGACCCAGAATGTTGCTCAGGAGTAACGGAAAGCATATCACGATAGGAACAAATACTTGATAGGAAATAGCCAAACAATTTATAACTGTTTCAACAAACATCCATTTAGAATGCCGCAGGACATGATCTATTGATCAAGCATGGAACCGGAACAATAGTCAAAGCACTTCACCGATCGATTCTTTTTTTAACGAAGCAATGTTGAAATTTACACCATCAATTACTTATATCCATTGGCGGAAATTAAATAAATATTCCAGATCCGGACTCACTTGAAAGATCGCTTTATTTGTTGAAACACATTTTTTACTTTTCAAAGATAAACGATTACTCTTGATAGTACAAATTAGGCAGAAACAACCCACGCGATATAATACCAGTAATGACATTGATGTTATGGTTTGATAAATGGTTGGCGTTCTTAAACGAGGCATTAAATCAACTTTATCAGAACATTAGACTACTCTTGTAAATTATATGTTCAGCTTGATTAAATGAAGTTAAATGTGCAATAAAAAGTTTTCATGGATTTTTTGTTGTTGTGAAAATTGAATCCCTATAATCATTGAGCAAGAGGAAGAGAGATGAGGGTATCAACCGCTTTGATGAATTGTATGAAGGTCGTTTTGATTATTCAGCAAAATAAAGCACACAAAGATTGTTTTGTGATAGCTGCAATGTATAAGAAAATAAAGAGAAAAACAGACATAAATTGCAACTAATTTATTGACACAGGTTAAACATCAATACTGCCAAAAGAATGATAACAATTGCGCAACACGAATGAAATACGCCGTGTTTGGTTTAAATCCTGCGTGGTTCAGGTGATGTCTTAATTAATCCCAGTGACAAATCTTACTGTAACGGTTAACTCAAATATAACATTTACATACTTTGTAACTAAACTAGATCTTGGAATTTCATAATTGTTTTTTAAATTCGCACGCACATTAGTGTTTTAAAAATTAAACTATAACTTTAAAATTAGGTTCCTAGATGAACCAATGAGAAGCACTAGTTTCGTTGATACATTGTATTTATATTATTACATTTAGCTTAAACTTCAACTTATTATCCCTCGCATAAAACATGTCAATGTAATCTCTGTTTTCTCACAAATCTGTTGCTATGTGAGATTAAATAATTGGTAGCCAACAACTATATTCCGAAATCTGTATGATTAGCTTTGACGTGTTTGACATGTTTTCTTGTTGAGCTGCGCAATCATTCTAGAAAGTTTTTATCAAGATCGGGGAAAGTTTTTCGCTGATTTAAGATGTTAAAACTCTTGCCGTTTTGTACCAGAAAATGTGAAAAACAAAATTAAAGACATACTTGTATGGCGATTAAATTGTTAATCCAATTCAAATCAGGATATTTTCCCATTATTTATAATATCTCCTAAACTACATCACTGACAGGCCCGCGCCGAGGCTCAGTAGTTAGCCCGTCTGACTGCAGATCCTCCTTCGATGTACCGCACGGGCTCAAGCCTCCCAGTGGACATGAGGTATATGAAGTCACATGAAAAAAAGACGTTTTAAATTGCATCAATTCAATAGTTGAATTGAATTAAAAAAATATAGATACGCCCACAAGCAACACATCTGTATTCAAGGATTGGCTTCGTGAGACCTCAAGTATCATTTGTGGCCTCTTATTAAGCAGAATGTAAAACCTCAGTGAAAGACAAAAATCATTCTGGTTTTCTGAAGATTTAAATTAGCAAACTTTGGGGCCTCCTCAAATTCGACCCACTAGACCTTCCAATAACTTAGGTTTGTAGTGTATTAAATGGATCTATGAGCTTAGAACTTTAGTCAGATAACGGTTGCTCAAAGCAGTATTAAATTTAACTCTGGATTCGATGAAACAACGCAAAAAGCGGAAGGACTATATCCAATACCACTATTAGTGATTTAATCTGGGATTAACGCCCTGATACAGCTTTGAGCAACCGGCTCCTGAGAGAAAATAACAACAATGAACGTGATACAAAGGCAATAATATATTTCTTAAGTTCATAAATGACTTCATAAGTATATCTGGTAAATGATTATCATGTTAGTCAATTAAGAAAGTGATTCACTTCTGTTTATCCATAATAAAGAAAATCTAAAAAGCAAATTGCATTATTTGAACCGTTACATTAAGACAGTTATTATAGTGTATTGCTACTATTTGGGATTTGTAAAACGCGTTTAAAACGCAAGACCGATTCTGTAAAAGCACCTGCATCCCACGCGATGACATTGATTTTAGATTTTAGACAATGTGATGAATTTATGTGATTCTGTGTTTAACTATTACGTATTGCGCATCTCAGATTATATGCTTGTCAAAGTGAATATAAAGGCTATTTATTTAAAATGATCTGTTTAATCCCCATGAACACGGGAGTGAAGTTATTGTAACCCGAATTGGGCGTTTAAGCAAAGAAACGATTAAACCTATTTCATCAAATATTGTTTGTGAGTACTTTTGGCTAAGTTTTCGAGTTGCAATAACTAAATTTAAATTCACTGCAAGTCTTAAGAGCAGCACAGGCGGCCCGTTATCTCTGATCGAAACAATGTCGACATTTCACTTGACCATGCTCGCTATTCTTTAGAGGAAATTGATTAAATCACAAACAGACGGGCATAACCCAATTGGTTTTTCAATGGATTGGCACATTTGGTTATAGACTGTGTAATGTAAAGTAACACAAATAATCCGGAGGGTACGACTACAGCAATGACACTGTGGTAATGGTATGATTGACAAGGGGTTCATGTCTGTAAAAGGGAAACCAAGAGCATTTTTATCTGTAAACCAAAAATCAAGCTTTAAGAAGTATGCTGATTGGTGCAAGCATGTTTAGCGTTTGACTGGTTTCTCACCTTGCCGAAAAATGCATTACATTATTTTCAACGGTTCACTTAATACCAAACTCAAGTAAAACAAAAAATATTAAGTTTTATATAATTATATCACCAAATATTAAAATTGAAATGTTTTTAAATTCCTTCCAAGTTCTACGGACTCTATATTTTCACCTATTATTTATGTACGTAATGCAATAATATGAATTTATGATTGTGCTTAATAAACAAATACAAATACGGTTTATTTTATTCAATAGTTTCTACACTAACTTCTAAGTGATTTAGAAAACACAGCTGTACACTTGGTTGGTTAACACTAGTTATGACAACGGCCATATATGATTGTCCTTGTACCTTAAGTTCCGCTACCTTAATGAAGCTGTTTCATCCGAAGGGGCTAGGACAAGAAACACTGACATGAGGATTTACGTTAAAGGTAACAATACTGCATAGTCTGCTCTTAATTACAATCAGTTTACAGCAAAGCCCGCTCAAGGTCCAATGAGACTTTACAAAAACGACACCATTTCATGTTGACTGGTATAATGGTATCCCCAAAAGAAACAGTAGCACTTAATTGCCCCGGAGCCACAATTATCGACCAACGGCTAGGTGCTTAAACATCTAACGGGGAAGGCCAACATACGAGAGCAAGGTCGTCTCCCAGTCATCAAAAGAACTAAGCAGGAGGAAGACTGGAGAGGGTAGCAACCTTTTTGATAAAAAAAAACCCTGAAATGCCGTGAAATTTAAGCAATTGATTGGTTTCACTCCTTTTTTCATAAAATGACGCACTAGGATACCAACATAACGTTGAAATTAAACATCAGGGTTTTTTTTTCTCACACAGATAACAGATTAGACCAGCTTATCGCGCGGAGATAGCAAATATTAACAGCCCACATTAACAAACAAATTATAACTATTTCAACAAATATTCATTTAGAATGGCGCCCGAAACGATGCGTAGATCAAATATGAAACCAGAAGAAGTGATCGATGTAATTCAGCTAGTGATAAAAAATGGAACAAACCTATGTCGAAGTAACACTAATAAAACTATATCCATTTGCGGAAATAAAATATCGCAGTGGCAGACTCGCTTTAAAAGCACTTTATTTATGATCAATTCATGATATTTCGATGATAAACAATGGCTCTTTCTATGTCTGATAAAACCGACACAAACAAGCCGCGCGAAACAAAAACAGGGATGAAAAGATGCTATGCCTTGATAGATAAGTGGTTAGTTTTATATAGAGGCTATGTATATAATACTGCGAGCTTGATTACATGAAGTTAGAAATTGTTTTGATAACAAGAAATATTCTTTGGGGAAATTAAGACCTCTAAGGTTTTAAAGCAAGAGGGAAAAAATGTGGGAGGTATCAACCACTTTGTCAAGTCTTTTTCCGTAAAGTCTGCAATGAAAAGTTCCGTTGCAGTTGGTTCCAAAACTAATGATGATATGAATTGTGTGAAGGAAGTTCTGATTCAGTTAAAGAAAACTCACGATACTATTTTGTGATTGCAACAATGGATGAGAAGAAAAACAAACACAAATTGCTTCTTATTGTATCGACATGGACTAAACTAGGATATGGCGAAAGTAAAGATGCCAATTGTGCAAAATGAATTAAAGCATCAGGTTTGTCTGAATAAAATAAAATGAGTTTAAGCTCCGATACTGAACTTGTTTGATATGCATTTAGAAGTTGAAGTACATAATAAACAGTACAATTTTCTATGGATGACAACTGCTTTATTTAGTTTGATTGATTGATTGATTGATTGGTGCTCAGCACCTTGTTCAAGGCTGTATTTAGTAACAATGCAACGTTTCTGTTTAGATTACATTAATTTTGTGAACACCTATATGTATTTGGGGGATAAACAAATAATTAAACAACCAAACATATAAAAGCCATATAGACAAATTATTCTTAAAACAGATACTTTGAAATACATAAAGTCCATCAAGTAAGTCTACGTTAAGACTTTTTGCTTGAATGGCGAGTCCCTGCTGGAGTGCACCATAAACACCTTCTCGCTCTTCAAATCTTACCTATATACCAGCGACCAAGAAAAACCTGGTAAAAAAAGTGACTAGGATTTATATGGTCGATATAATTTTGACCAGGAAAAACCTCGTCCCTCTTCAAATTCTACTTATAGGAGTGACCAGAAAAAACCTGGTCAAAAAAGTGACCAGGATTTATATGCTCGAGATATACTTTTGACCAGGAAAAACCTAGTCGCCCTTCAAATTCTACTTATACCAGCGACCAGAAAAAACCTGGTCAAAAAAGTGACCAGGATTTATATGGTCGAGGTATAATTTTGACCAGGAAAAACCTGGTCGGGCCTCCTATCCGATGATGAGCGACCAGGTTTTTGCTGGTCGAAACTTTCGACCAGCTTTTTTTGACCAGCTTTTTGCTGGTCGAACGGGGTCCGACCAGGTTTTGTCTGGTCGGGGCGACCAGGTTCTTCTAACAGTGTGGGAACTATCGTTTGAGCTGAATGATTATGGTTAGAGGGTCTGTTGTTTGATAATAATGAGTCATACAGCTGAGTTATGTAGAAAGTAATCTTTTGATGAGGCCTGATTGGTTGAAAACAAGTTACTCAATTTGGTCCCAAAGTATTTTGTACTGTGAATTTGTCTTAAAGTGTGGGGCCGCACCGTGGCTCCGTGGTTGAGCGTTGGACTACAAAGCTCCCTTTACTGTACCCGGAATAGGTTTGACACCCTTACCCCTGTCCCGCCTGTAAACCTTATGTATATAAGGCAAGTTTTCCGGTGGCTGCAGAGTTCGAGGTGTGGTTTTTACGAGGTTTCTTCACGTTTTTCCACCGTTAAACACCAATCAAAACAAACAAACTAATTGTCTTAATGTGGCCATATAAACAGATTTGTTGTCTCCATTGATATAGGAAGTTTGCTGTTCTTTAATCCTTACATTGACAGGGTCTATTGTCTTCTCTATATAAAATTGTTTCCAATCACAATTGATTTAATACACTTATCATTTGGGTTTAGGTTTGGTGGTGGGTTTTTTCTTGCCAGTTGCTTGGGATTAGAATTCCAGGGGTTACTCAATGCATGGTAAATAATTTTGGGATGGACAGTCTGGAAGTCTGGTTATTTGGTGGCTTGTTGTTCCAAGGTAAGGCACTGTGATCAAGATGGATGAATTGGCCGGTTGAAGGAGTTTCTGCTGGATATGGACTCATTTATTTTCATGTTAGTTTTTTTGACAGGCTGTGCGTGATACCCATTATTATTGGGGAGCACCTATTTGAGTCGTCCTGGTTCATTGGGTCGAATTGGCTATGGTTGAAATTGTCATCATTTTGAAAGTTACATTGTGACTTGTATATGTAGTCATCTTCAGAGCGTATACCTGAATAAAAACTGCAGGTTTAACATTAATCATGCATGGTTCAGATGATGTCGTAAATAATCATATACATAAAACGTTACTTTAACTTAAATGTAAAATTTACATACTTTGTAAATCTAGGAATTTCATATTTTATGAGACTCACAAGCACGTTGATGTTTTAATAATTAAATATTTATTTTAAACTTCTAGGGTTGAAGATGAAGCAACGGGAAGCTGTAATTGTGTACATGTATTGTATTTATGTAATTGCATTTACTTTTAACTTCAACTAAATACCAATCACATTAAAACATGCCATTTCAGTCTCCCCTTTTTCTCACAAATCGGTTATTTTGTGAGATTTAATAGATAGCAGCCAATAATTATATTTTGAATTCTGTAAGTTGACGTGTTTGACAGGTAGCTTGTTCTGCTAAGCTGCACAGGCATTCGAGAACGAACTTTTAACATAGATCAGCTAAAAACTCTTGCCCTAATTTTGACAGAAATTGTCCACTCAAAGATAATTACCCCGCATAATTCAATTCACAGTTATTTAAATATAATACTCAAATAATTCATTATTAATGGTTGTCTAAAACGGGACTTTTAAAAGTTGCATGTTTAAATATTTGAATTGAAATGACACCTAAAAATATCTCTAAAATATATCTCCAAATCACCCAAGTCTGATCATCAAAAAGGGAAACAAACGAAACGAACTGGAAAGTTTGATGAATTTATGAGCTTCTGTTTTTGATGATCATCCATCTCCAAATACAAGCTGGTAAAAGCGAATATAAACTCACTTATAAAACCATCTGTTTAATATTGATGACAACGCAAATTTATTATAACGTGAATCGCCCGTTTAAGCAAGCAGACAAGTTAAAAAATGTCATAAAATCTTATTTGTGCATTTAATTAGATAGGGTTTCTAGTTGAAAAACAAAATTAAAATTAAAGACAGACAGCTCGTAATCTGTGATAGAAATACAGGCGATAGTTTGCACCCGACATCGCATTCACCTTTAATTACACTCACCAATCATGATCGGACTGTAGCTATACGTTAAAGGTACAAAACTGTCTTATCTTGATTGCAATCAGATTGCAGCGATGCCCGGTAAACAATTTGCACATCCCATGAGACTATACATGTTGGCAAAAACGACACCATATCATGTTGACGGGTTTAATGTTATCCTCCAGGGAAAAGGTAGCACTTAAAATTCCCCTGAACCACAATAAGCAAACATCAGTCATGTACTGAAACGGCTAATTTTGGAAGGCCTATCTAGATTGTAAAAAGGTTAAAAGCAGATATCTATAATTGATCCTCTTTTCGCCAATGCGGTTATTATCGAAACCATTCCTTGGCACGAAAAATATGCAACAGTTTTATTTTGGCTTCCCACAGTGTTTATTGTCTACTAGTCATTTTGGTTACGTCGTCATATATGTGATATTCCTTTACAAGATTCCTTTATGATAACCAGGATATTTAAACAGAAGTTTGCTAGTGATTCGATTTGGGCATTTTGCGTTCCATGTGTTCAAGAGAGTGTCATCACTATTGGGCGATTACCTGTACAATTTCATTAACATTTCAATCGTTATTGTTTCCATGGTTTAGTACTTTGACACATTTACCACCCATTCATATAAGAGGTTATCACCTATGTTTAATCCTCTATTATAACACATTGATGATAAATAGTCTTTCTGTTTGGAATAACGTTAAATATTTAAACCCTAATTGGGTGTTTTGTAGCTGACCGTAAAACGTCGTGACTGAATCTGTGATTAGCTTGATAAGTCTATGAATCAGAATGGAACTAGTATGGCAAGGATTGTATTCTTCGAATGAACATAGTTAGTACCTTGCATAGTTGTATACGATTCGTTACGCGGTCCACGTCCTCACTCATCCGTTCCGCATATTATTAACAACTTCTATCTTACTTTTAAAAAAATTATTACTCGCTTCAACCCAAAACAAAGAACAGACCGTGCAAATCCTGTGCCTCACTATCCGCCTGAATATCAGTGCCTCAGAGGTGAAACGTATTCTTAAGGACACACAATTCAATTCAGGTGTATATTCCAAAGAAAACAATGTAAACAGCAGCTGTAGTAGACTATGGTAGACTACAGTTCAAAATTCGTTATAAATGACATAGAAAGCACCGCCAAAAGCGCTGTATTCGTTAATAGCTTTTTGACACCCCAACGGTAAACACTGGCTATACTGTCAATGTAACGTAAACACTGCCAGAGCTACAATCAGATTAATAGCACCACTGATATGGTGAGTTATGTGCGCAAGAGAGGCAATAAAAGTACAATATTATAGAATATTATATATTACAATATTATATTGTTTTTCCTCCTCGTTATCTAGCTAAACTGCGTATCATATCCCAAAATGATCAAAACATGATAATGCGTTGCATTTTCGTCGGGGTTTTGTTCTACCTAAAATTCAGTCAACCCAATCGTGGTGCGTTATAACGTTAGTCGACAGGGATTTAATACACTTAGTCAATTGAAGCAACGAGTTACGCCTACAACAACGGCGGTGCACTCTTAACATTTTATGGCAATCTGTTTACTGCGAAACACGCCAAACAATTCACTGAAGCCTTTCCCCAGAGTATTGCAAGCACTAATCAAAGGGAAAGGAAAGGAAACAACAAAGTCATAGTCAAATTACAGACCAATCAAGTTGTTACATAACCTACTATTACATGTCTTGCCGGGTTAATCGTTTTCTACTAAAAAACACTTAAATTGAACTACTGTGAGTTAAATGTATGGTGGCCTGTTCGTGCTACATTTGTTGAGGAGACCATACCGCTGAAGTAAATGTATATTACATGTTATGGATGTTATATATTACTTTATTCTGTACATTTTTACAGGTTTTGTTTTCGTAGCATTAAATAGTGAGTAAGTTGTGCTATTTTTATCTGCAAGAAATACAAATATAAATCACAACATAGACAGTCCTCCATACATTTTACTTACAGTATAGCTCAATTTAAGTGGCGTTCAATGGAAATGAGAAACCCTACAATGCAATAGTAGTTTTGTTAACAACAAGTAGCATCAGTAACTCGTCTATGACTTGTTTTTTTTTTTAACTTCTCCTTTAAACTTCGTTGCAACAGGTCATCAAACGTTATCAGTTAACCGTAGTTTTCTAAACAAGGGGATCGCTTTATGTACGGCTGTCCCGTATTGGCATGGATATACAATATGGCTCCAAAAACGAGGTTCCTATTACTAGCGCTGTTAATAAAAAAAACATCAGCTGCGTCTTTTATGCTAGTCATAAACATTGGCTCCAAACAAGAGGTTCCTTTTACCATCTCTGTTAATACAAAAACAA